>SEYY01017712.1:0-5000 GCA_009176605.1 Armadillidium nasatum
GATTCTTGTATTACCCTATTTGAAATCTTGAACCAAATATTAAGGAAGGTATATTTCTAATATATAAACTACTTTTAAGTTTTTTAACACAGTAAGAAGGTTTCTAATATATAAACTACTTTAAAGTTTTTTAACACAGTAAGAAGGAACTAATATATCAGTTATGTCATTAAGTATCAAAAAATATGATAAAATAAAACAAATAAAGAAAACATTATTATTTTTTTAAAAAATCAAAAAAATCAAAAACATAAAAAAATAAAAAAAAATCATTAATTTTTGATTTTTTTAAAAAAATCAAAAAAATCACCAACCCTGCTTCCCACTTATATGCCCATCCAAGGAGTCTATCTAGATCACCTTAAAGCTTTATACATCCATCATCATTCCTTACTTGGTGACCACTTTGGTACCTACAAATTTAGAAACATTACATTTAAGACCTTTGTTTAAATCATTTATACATATGAAGAACAATAACAATCCAAGCACAGAACCCTGTAAGATCCTACGCTTCACTGTTTCCCATAGACTTATTTCCATTTAGTAGCACACACTGCCATCAGTTCTTCAACTACTCTTTAATCCAATTGTGCACCACTCCACCAATATCAGTGACAACTTTTGCATCAACCTTACATTGAGTAACATCAAAAGTTTTGCTAAAGTCTAAATATTGGATCACTCCTGTCTATACAGTCAGTAAAATATTCCATAAATTCGAGAAGTTAGTCCAACATGATCTACCGTTTAAAATCATGCTGGGAGTTATTCAGTATCTACTGTGGCTCAAATAGTTGAGTGATTGACTCACATACTTGAGGGCACCGGTTCGACCTCACTTGGGGATCCTAGGTATATACTACCTAGAAAAAAAAAACTCCTAGAATAGGGCAATGTCCATTGTCGTAGCTTATGGTAAACTTAAAAAAAAATAATAAAATAAAAATCTTATCCAAATGTTGGAAGTTATTCAGTATCTTATCATCCAAATGTTTCTATATATGACTTTTCAGTAACTTTTCCATAACTTTTACAACCAGAGATGTTAAGCTAACTAGCCTATAGATTCTTAGATCTTCCTTGCTACTTTCTTATAAATGGGCACCACATATGACATTTTCTAGTCTTCAGGTACCTCCAAAAGTAATAGATCACTTAAAAATCAAAATACAATGTCTTTGCAATAATGTTAATCCTCTCCTATAGAATTCTACCATATACATCATCAAGACCCACTGATTTATTTCGGTCAATATGTTCTGGTAAAGTTTTAATTTCATTTTAACTCCATTTCAAATACTGTACTCCTATTTATTACATGTATACTAGAGCTATTAGTTTTGAAACTGCTATTCAATCTTTCCTCAGTAAACACTGATGCAAAATAAGCATTGAAAATATTAACCAATTCCTTATCCGAACTTACTAAATTCTTATCAATTTTAATTGGGCCAATTTTCTTATCTTTAATTTTAAATTTATAGAAGCTAAAAAACTTTCAGGTCTTTATTACTATTCCTTGCCAAATTAATTTCTGGCATTCTCTTCTCTTTGCTTTTCTTATTGACTGATTAACTTCATTCCTAATTCTCTTGTAATATTATAAATCTTCTTCCCTACTACTATGCTTTTCACTGATTTTCTTTTATCTCTCTATTTCACTAACTAGGTTTTCTCTCTACCCCCCTATAGGTTTATCTTTAAAACATACAGATGAATATTAGTCAATATATTCCCACATGACAAAACAATTTTGACCATTAAATTCCTTATCTCAGTCAATTTCATTAAGCATTGGTTGAAATTAATGAAAACCACCATTTCTGAAATCTAATATCTTTTCCTTATTGACTTCAATTTGGGCCCAGACATCACATTCCAGTTAAATCTAATTTTATAATGGTCACTAACACCTAAAGTCTCCCCAACTCTGAGATCATTCACTATATTTTAATCATTTGTTAATATTAAATCTAACAATGCTGAATGCCTTGTAGGTTCTTGGAACACCTGACTCAAAAAGTTGTATAGAATACAATTTATAAAATATAAATATAAAACTTCTATTAACCATATTACTCAAATCATTCCACTCAATGTCTGGAAAATTAAAATCTCCCATTATGATTATCCATTTTACCATATTTTGACATGCTACCTTGATTTCCTTCATAATTTCTTTATCTAATACTTGATTCTGATCAGGAGCTCTATAAAATGCCCATATCCTGTATGATTTATTATGCTTAAGAATATCTACCTACACATTTCATATGTTTTATTTTAATGTCAGTTATTAACAATGGATCTTCAATATTACTTTTAACAATGTGCTACACCTCCACCACTCCTTCCTCTATGTTGGTATAGGTAAAATGAGTATCAGTCTATTTCATATTCTTGTAGAGAGTCTCCATAAAATGCCTCATTAGCCCATGCTTCAGTAATGCAAACAATTTCAATATCTTGGGTTAGTTTTATTTAGCATGGAAGTAATTTTTAAGCTATAAATACAAAATAAAATTAACTACAGCCTAATAAAGCAATCTAGACAAAAAAAAAAAATAATAAACAAAAAAATACTCCTCCCAACTTGTGAATATTAAAATTTTATATTTTTCCCATCACTCATAGGTCAGGGAGAAGAGTCCCCCATAGATATACACTCATATACTATACATTTATATTAACTTTTTATAAAAGTAAAAGATAAAAAATGCATGGTAAATGAACATACATCTAAAGGGATGTTCTGCATAATGAGTGGTAGGAAAATTAAAATATTATTTATTAGTCATGGAGTATTTTATCTTTTTTATTTCTTGTCTAGCTCACTTCTTTAGGCCATCATTAATAGAATTTCCCTTATTTAATGTTTGTTGTATCAATAGTTTAATATGATATGAATTCCATACCATAAACTATAATATTACCCATATCAATATCTTTCCTTAGATGAGCTGCCAAGGGCTGTTGTGCAAAACAATAGTTATTGATCTAATATTACCATTTTAGTACTTATTGATCACCTTTTAAAATTAACATTAAGATAATTATTCTTAACATTAAGTCTAGTCCTGGCTTCTAAATACTGCAGTAATACATAAATATTACAGATAATCTTGTTCAATTTTTTTATACATAGACTTAATCCCATTTATTTTGTAAAATAAAATTCTCATTAATACTCCAAATATGGACCGACTGAGGCCCCAGCCCTGACAAACCCTGGCTAAAAATCAGGGAAAACCAGCAATTACCTACCGGGGGTTAAAATGGCAAATTATACTTATTGATAGATTAAATCAAACAAAATATAAGAAAATTAAGATTTTTTTTCTTGTTTTTTTTCAATATTTCCCTTTTCTTTTGACCGCTCCTTTTCTGTTAATGAATATTCATCTTTGTGTTTTAATTTTAGATACCCCCATAAAGATTTGGTTAAAACATTTTCACTTGGGATACTTGGAGGTCCTCTTCTAATTTCCCCGACTATAGATATTACATTTAGGAACATAGGAAAATAGAGACAGTTAAAAGCCACAAGGGCCTATCGAGACTGTCCCAGTCCAAACAAATAATAACAATACTAATACATGCACGAAAGACTAGGTCTATCCCATCCCAGTTATCAGTTCATTCATGCATAGTCATGCATAGATAAAAGAAAAACTAAGTCCCATTACACATGCAATATTCAATGAACCATCACCCACTACAAAAACTGCTGTTAGGCTTAGTCATAGGTTGATCTGTTGATCCAAAAATTCATATATACCCGCCAATTTAGCTTAGTCAGATTATTCTATATAATACCCAAACCATCCATATATCTATCTAGCCCCTTTTTAAATTTGACAAGAGAATCACAGTCAACAACCTCCCGTGGCAAGTCATTCCAAAAATTAACAACTCTATTACTGAAACAGTATTTTCTTAGATCGAGATGGCATGGCTTCTTTTTAATTTTCTTGTTATGTCCTCTAGTTACTCTTCCATGGTCCACTATGAAGTATTTTTCAATCTCTGTATTACTGTCAGATGCAAATATTTTGTAAACTTGTATCATATCCCCTCTGAGAAATCTCCTTTCAACTGAGAACATTCCTAACTCCTTCAACCTCTCTTCATAGCTCTTATTTTCAAAGCCAGAAATCATCCTTGTTGCTCGACGTTGTACTTTAGCTATTTCAATCCTATTCTGAGACATTGTAAAGTACTCCCATACTGCTGAAGCTGATCTTTTAGTCATATTGTCTGAAAGTATAGACAAAATAATAATTTTGAAATAATGTAACTAGATGATAAGTTTGATAACCAGCAATAAAATAACAATGATATGTTTAATACAGGTTGATAATTTTATATCTTACATTTTTTTAAACTTTACCTTAGGGTCTTACCTAGGTAAACCTGTTGAATCACTTGTGAATCAGAAAGAAAGAAAAAAAAAAAAATTTTTTTTTTTTTTTACTTTAAATTTTTATTATACAAAATCTGTAATTTTCTGAAATTTTTTTTTGAGAAAATGCATATAATCATTAATTTAAGTGAATGTTGCTATTCAACTCCTTCCTTATAATTAAATAAACCTCAATGAAATTTAAATCATTTTTTTAACTTAAAATTTCAATGCTTTTGTGACCTCTTTACAAATTTTATGCAACCCCGGCCCCGGCAAAATTCCAGCCCCGGTCACCTCCTAGCTCCAAATAAAAAACCTAGAAATTGTTAAAATTCAATTATCACTCCAGTCCTTTTTGACCTTGGCAATTTAGGAAATACTACATTTTGATTAATAGTTTAAAACACAACTTTATCTCGCATTTCTAAACGTTAAACTAGCTTAATTAAACACAGCCTTTACAATCATCGTTTATTTATAGTCTTTTATTGCTAAATTTAATAATTAAAATGAGCTTAGGTTATTAATCTAGTGCTTACCCAATGAATACAATTACTAATAGTAAACTAAAATTTAGAGCATTAAACTAGTA
>SEYY01017712.1:7500-25732 GCA_009176605.1 Armadillidium nasatum
ATATATATATATATATATATATATATATATATATATATATATATATATATATATATATATATATATATATATATATATGTGTGTGTGTGTGTGTGTGTGTGTGTGTGTAATTTTAAACTATTTTATATATATATATATATATATATATATATATATATATATATATATATATATATATATATATATATATATATATATATATATATATATATATATATATATATATATATATATATAAAATTTCAAACGTACCTTACTTATTCTGGAAATATCGATATACTGGAAGCATCTATATATCAATGCAAATGTTTTGACATTCGTATTATTATTATTTAGCTTTCATTTCATTTAGGCCTATTATTATTATTATTATTATTATTATTATTATTATTATTATTATTATTATTTAGAAATAAGATTAGTTCTTGGAAAGCTTGCTGATATTATTATTTAAAAATAAGATTACTTTTTTCATTGAAATCTTGGTATTTTACAGACCATTTCGCTATCTATTGAAATCATCGCTAATACATGGTACTACTTTTAATAGTTTTTATTCTATTCAAAGTCGAGAAACATCTTCTCTGCTTCAGACGTTGTCATCGGAGTTGTAATTGCTTTCATATAAATAATGTTTTAAAAGCATACTGTCATATTACACCAAATTATATAAATTTCACATTTTTTTACACTATTCTTACTCAATCGCTAAATTTATCTTCCTTCAAAATTGGAAAAATTTATCTCACAAAAACAGACTGCCAAACGTACGTCTTTCAACATAAAAAAACAATTATTACGTACGTATTAAAATTATTATAAGATTTTTTTCTATTCCCAATTATTCTTACTTAAAATTCTGCAAGGATTACAAAAATGTTAGCCTTTTTAATGTACTTTTAATAGTTTTTGTAATATTTAAGTATGTAGAAGTGCATCTGGCATAATGTTATATATATATATATATATATATATATATATATATATATATATATATATATATATATATATATATATATATATATATATATATATATATATATATATATATATATATATATATATATATATATATATCGAACAAGAAAAAAAAAAAAAAATAAAACTTGTAATTTTTCTTCCACAATTAAAAAACAACCTCCCTCGAGATGAGACATTTAAACAACTGTCGTAAGTTGCTACATCTTACCGTGGTTGCTATATCTGTCTTATTAGGGCTTGAAATTTTACAGCCCATTTTTTAAATAATGGCAATGCTTGAAAAATAATATCGTACCCAAAAATTTGAAGTTGCCAAATGCATTTACTTCTTATTTTCTTTAATGATTTATACTTTTTATGTATTAAGTTGTTAAAAAAATGAATTTAAATCACTTTTCTCTGACAAAAATTTCATATTTATATCAACATCCTACGCCTGGTATTTTTAATTTGGAGGGGCTGCAGCCCCGGAGCCCATAATGACGAGCCGCCACTGTATATATATATATATATATATATATATATATATATATATATATATATATATATATATATATATATATATATATATATATATATATATATATATATATATATATATATATATACAGTGGCGGCTCGTCTATAAGGGCTCCAGGGCTGCAGCCCCTCCAAATTAAAAATGCCAGGCGTAGAATGTTGATATAAATATGAATTTTTTATCAGAGAAAAGTGATTTAAATTCATTTTTTTAACAACTTAATTAATACATAAAAAGTATAAATCAATAAAGAAAATTTGAATTAAATACCTTTTGCAACTGCAAATTTTTGGGTACGATATTTTTTTTAACGCATTGCATTATATAAAATATGGGCTGTAAATTCTCAGTCCTAAATTAGACCAAATTTTTTGTTCCTAAATAATAGGACAGATATAGCAACTTATGAAAAAAAGTATGACAAATTGCAATAGCAGTTTTTGTCAAGTTGCCAGTTTGTCTTTCTTTTACTTTTTAGCAACATGGAGATTATTTTCGAATGTTTAAGATATTTGAATGTTGCCAGTTGTCCTAAAAGGACAGAGCGTAAAGAATACAAACACTAAATAAAACAGTTTGTTATAGAACCTGGTGGGGTGGAGAGGTGTTTTTTTTTTCTTGTGAAAGAAAAATTACGGATTTATTATGTTTTTTTTTTGTTCGATATATATATATATATATATATATATATATATATATATATATATATATATATATATATATATATATATATATATATATATATATATATATATATATATATATATATATATATATATATATATATATATATATATATATATATATATATATATATATATATATATATATATATATATATATATATATATATATATATATATATATATATATATATATATATATATATATATATATATATATATATATATATATTATATAGGGCCAGACTGCACTTTAGTCCACACAAATATTACAAATACTACTTAATGTACATTAAAAAGGATAACATTTTTGAAATCCTTGAAGAATTCTGATAAAGAAAAATTGGGAATTAAAAAAAAAATATTATACTAAGTTTATTTACTAAGTACATTTTAGTGCTTTAATTGCCTCGACGACATCGTTCGTCTGGCAGCGTAAGTGTGGCAGCGTCTTTTCCTGAGTTAAATATCTCAAAATTGCAGTACGATGAATTTTTCGATTAAGTAAGAAAATTTTTTTAAAAAATTTAAATATATGTGTTATATGGCCGTATTTTTAAATAAGAATATCAGCAAGCTTTCCAGAATAAGTAAGGTACGTTTGAAATTATATATATATATATATATATATATATATATATATATATATATATATATATATATATATATATATATATATATATAATATATATATATATATATATATATATATATATATATATATATATATATATATATATATATATATATATATATATGTTTATGCAATTTTACACACACAAACACACACACACACACACATATATATATATATATATATATATATATATATATATATATATATATATATATATATATATATATATATATATATATATATATATATATATATATATATATATATATATACTTGCAGCCCCTCCTTACCAAGTTTACACGAGCCGCCACTGTACATATATATATTATATATATATATATATATATATATATATATATATATATATATATATATATATATATATATATATATATATATATATATATATATATATATATATATATATATATATATATATATATATATATATATATATAATATATATATAATTAAAATCCTTGTATGTTATTTCTTAGTAGATGAAACTATCTATGGTTTTCACAAAATATCATAATACTTCCTAAACTTAAAAATCTTTAAGAAACTGCAACATTTTACATGTTCTTTGACTCGTTTTATACTTAAAAGCGAGGCTAAACTTGCCTATTTTCGTTGGCAGTGTTAGTCACTTTTATAATTATGCTTAAAACGTTCAAATAAAATTACTCATCTAAGCCTGAAGAATCTTCTCTAAGATGAGTATATCCTCATTTAACTATTTTAAATTACTTGTAGCCGTATCGTAGTTATATATTCTTTAATCCTTAAGGTATGAGTCATTATAGAGCTTTGTAAGAGAAGCTAGGAAGGCAACCAGACCAACTCAACACTGATATCTTTATTTTGCTATTTTGAATTAAAATTGACTCTTGATTATGCCCGAGTTAAGTTAGAGTATTACCTTTAACTTGAATTGAATGTTTAGTTGAAGGAAAAGAATATGTAGTGAACGCCTCCATGCCAGAGTGCATCAGCTCGGTTATGTTCTTTGAATACTCAGAAGGATTACCTCAACGAAAACAGTAATCATTCCATGTTAAATCAGAGAAGTACAACTGCAAGTCAGACCAATCTCCCCACCGCAGACTGGGTCTGTTCTTGCAGAAAACCTGAAGTGACATAACAAAATTTAGAAATAAGAAGTGGATCGGATGAACCCAAAGGAGAAAGAGTTTAACAGTGTAAGGAGAAGGATACGAAATTAAGAAAAGATGAAATATGCCGGATTCGTCGCCAACACGGTCAGGGATGTGGGTAGGGAGTTTCACCAACTGCTCAAGGTTGTTCTCGATAGAAAGGTGGTAGGACATTTCACCGAGTGGATCATGCGATCTTAATGAAAGCCATTGGAGGTGGCGAACTTTGAAGTTTTTATTGTTAGTAGAAATAGGAGATAAATAGACAGAACAAATAAACTTAGTTGTAGAATTGCGAGAGAGCTTAACTCATAAATTGAAGAATTCAGAAGACTCCAAATTAGAGACACTAGAACAGTGACATTGTTGCCCACATATGAACAACATCAGCTTTTGACTGTAAATTGAGGATATAAACAACAGGAGGTAACAGAGTAGTGTTTGCGGTCAGGGCTCTCAAATATCTGAGTTTCATTTAAGAACAAGATATTATGTCTTGAAGAAAAGAGATAGTGTTCGACAAAGGGAAAATTAGACAAAAGACCACAATGTTACAGAAATTATTGGTAAACGAAGACAGTGCATTAGGCCAAGCATGCAACGAGGTCTTGGCAGCACCATTTCCTTCTTCAGAGGACTCCAACCCTCAAGTGATGATGAGGTGAGAGGTGGGTAAAGAGCATGTTTTGGATGCCGCCTCTCCAAGCATCTCATAGACAGTTCTGTACTTCACCATATTTGTTTTATTTTAAAAAGATAATGTACGAGTAAGCGATTGTAAATTTTTATGGTACATGTGAAGAAGGAGGAAGGTAATGGGAGCATAGGAAATTCAATATGGGTCGAGGGAACACTAGAGACCCCTGAGAAGGTGAAACTCGAATAGGAACGAACCAAAAGCCAACGGAGTGAAAAGGAATTGTCATGCTCATCGCTTCGGAAGAAGCTACTTCCTCCCCCTATAAATATCCTATTTTAAATATATATATATATATATATATATATATATATATATATATATATATATATATATATATATATATATATATATATATATATATATATATATATATATATATATATATATATATATTATTATTATTATTTTTTTATTTTTTTTTATTATATATATATATATATATATATATATATATATATATATATATATATATATATATATATATATATATATATATATATATATATATATATATATATATATATATATATATATATATATATATATATATATATATATATATATATATATATATATATATATATATATATATATATATATATATATATATATATATATATATATATATATATATATATATATATTATATATATATATATAAATAATATATATATATATATATATATATATATATATATATATATATATATATATATATATATATATATTATATATATATATATATATATATATATATATATATATATATATATATATATAATATATATATATATATATATATATATATATATATATATATATATATATATATATATATATATATATATATATATAGTATATATATATATATATATATATATATATATATATATATATATATATATATATATATATATATATATATATATATATATATATATATATATATATATATATATATATATATATATATATATATATATATATATATATATATATATATATATATATATATATATATATATATATATATATATATATATATATATAGCTATTAGAAGGCCGACAAAAATAATTACAGAGCCATTTTGGGTGTCTCTCACAAATCCATAAAAATTAACAAATATAATTTTTAAAATTGCTTAACTAAGAGGAATATTCGTGAAGCTCAGTTTGGAGAATCTTTTTAAATTTTAAAAAAAAATGTCAAAGAAATTAAGGAAAATTTTGTTAAATAAATCAATTTATTAATCGGAATATTTTTATTAGTTATAAATATTTTTAAGTACAAATTTAGTATTTACTAAGAAAACGTAAATTTATGTGCAAATGGACATTCCTTATTATTTTTAATATATACGATACAATATTGCGAAGTTTCTTCTGAATAGTGATCTTCCTGAAATGCATAAGAAGCTTCCAAAAGGAGTTAAATCCGAATGCGTCAAAGGTGGTAGTTACAATTGCACAGGACGTTACAGCTTTTGCGGCCCTTATACCAAATACAAACAAAGAGTTTATGAAGGCTATGAAGGAGTTAACGATCTCGATAAAATATGTAAGGCACACGATCAAGGTTATTGTTTTGTCGCAGAATAAAGATCTAAGACGGAAAATGGATATAGCGTTAGCGAGACAAGCTGAATATATTGCGAGAGATACCAATCAAGAGATGTACGTTAGGAAAGATGCAAAAAAAGTTGCAGAGATTATGAAGAGAAAAGTTCGACACTTTTTTTGAGTGATTTTCCTTATCATTAAATAAATTTGGTGACTTCATTATGAAGAATGCCCTTTTAAATTAAAGTAATGAACAAAAGAAGTTTTATTATTTACCATTAAATTAACTTCTCTACAGGTTCTTATTTTGATCGATTAATAAAACTGTTCGGGTTGGTTTCCAAGCAAATGAAAATAATAATGATTTAACAGATGAATTAGGTCAGATTTCCTTTAGTTTCCATTATTATTATTATTATTATTATTATTTTTATTTTTATTTTTTATTTTTTGCAGTAACTAAGGAAAAGCAGTTTCAGAAAGTGTTTGAAATTTAGTGCCAATTAAAGTCCTTTCGAATCTATGCTATCGTAAACAAATTCCTAAATCAGCCTTAGACAAAAACTTAGTATGATTAAGGGCTATGATAATAATAATAATAATAATAATAATAATAATAATAATAATAATAATAATAATAATAATAATAATAATAATAATAATAATAATAATAATAATAATAATAATAATAATAATATATAATAATAATAATAATAATATAATAATAATAATAATAATATATAATAATAATATAATATAATAATATATATATATATATATATATATATATATATATATATATATATATATATATATATATATATATATATATATATATATATATATATATATATATATATATATATATATATATATATATATATATATATATATATATATATATATATATATATATATATATATAATATATATATATATATATATATATATATATATATATATATATATATATATATATATATATATATATATATCACCACCACTCACGGGCAAAGCCCTATTCAAGGAGGGGGTGTCAGAAGAATGAAAGCAAAGTAAAAGAGTTAAAAAAAAAATCAAAAACGCCCCTCGCAGGACCCTCATAACGCAAATTTCTTAGGTGAGCGTAGACGCGGGCTTTAAAGAAATTGAGATTAAATTCAGCAGGAAACACAGAAGATGGGAGAGAGTTCCACAGAACAGGTGTAGCAGGAAAGAAGGAGGCACCACAGCGGACAAGCCTGTAGTTGCCTATGTCCACGCAAAATTGATGCGCAGACAATGTACCCCTTGTGCTGTGAGGACAACGTAAAAGTGGAGGTATACGGGTGGATAATTCCCTTGAGCATTTGCCGTTGTAGTACCTATAGAAAAGGAACAAAGCACCAACGTTGCGTCGAAAAGATAAGAGTCCAGTGAGTTAGAAAGAGGGTAACAGTTTATAAGTCTTTTAGCCTTTGACTCAACCTTATCCAAAAGATGGGTGAAACCTGAGCCACCCCAGATATGAGAGCAGTACTCCATACAAGGGCGGATGAGACCCTTGTATAATTGGAGTAACTGCGAGGAAGAAAAAAATTCTCGCAGTTTAAACAGAACTCCCAGCTTCTTTGAAGCCGCCCTAGCAACCATTGTGATATGAGGTTTCCAAGACATTTTTTTGTTTATGTGTAGGCCAAAGATGTTTATATTGTCAACAGGAGAGATGGGAGAACCATCGAAAGAAATAGAAAAGTTAGAAGGTGTCTTTGAGAGGGAGATTTCTAGAAGTTGAGTTTTTAAAGAGTTGAATTTCACAAGGTTGAGACGACCCCACTGGGAAATTCTATCCAGATCTGCAAGAATGGAATCTGAAAGATGAAGAAGAGAGGCAACTCTAGATGCAAAGGAAGGAGCAGATTTAAAATGAGTAGAAGAATGGAGGGTTGAGTCATCGGCATATGTTAGATGAACAGCTGAGAAGATCATTAATGAAAAGTAAGAATAGAGTAGGAGACAAGACAGAACCCTGAGGAACACCACTATTGATAGGAAAGGAAGAAGAAGTCGCTCCATCAACAACAGCTGAAATGGAACGATTAGAAAGAAAACTAGACATAAGTAAGCAAAGAGAAGGAGGAAACCCAAAGGAGGGGAGCTTGGAAAGCAGTGACGCATACCATACCCGGTCAAATGCCTTAGATATGTCAAGCTCCACCACACAAGTTTCCCCATGGTCCCTAAGGGCAGAAGACCATAGATCTGTGAGATAGGAAAGTATATCACCAGTAGACCTCGAACGTCGAAAGCCATACTGATGATCAGAAAGAAGGGAATAAGATTCCAGACGATCCAAGAAGTGAGAGTTGAAAAGGGTTTTAAAGATCTTAGACAGAATACAAGTGAGAGCTATAGGGCGATAGTTGGAAGGATCAGAGCGGCTACCCTTCTTCGGAATAGTCTGGACCAATACGCGCTTCCAACACTGAGGGAAAGTATTAGTATTGAGGCATAGAGAGTAAAGTTGAACGAGGGACGGAGCCAACTCAGAAGCACACTCCCTTAAAACTCGGGGAGGAATGCCATCCGGGCCGCTTGCCTTCCTTACGATCATAGATTTCAGAATCCCGTGCACCTGATCAAATGTAATCACAGGAAAAGGCATGGGATCTCTGAGATTAGAGAAGTAGGAGGAGGGTTGCCGGAGTCGTCCAGAGTTGAATTAGAGGAGAATAGGAGGCCGAAGAGATTACCTTTTCAGTTGGAGTGTTAGCAACAAAACCATCAGAGCGAATAAGAGGAGGGGAAAGGGATATTTACATAAGTTGTTAGAGATGTTTTTGGCAAGAGGCCAGAAAGATTTATCAGTAGGAGAGTTTAGAAGCTCAGAACACCTTCGTTTTGTGAAAGTCTGCTTTGCTCGTCGAAGAATATCCCTGCAACGATTCCTAACAGAATGAAAATTAGCGAGAGTGATAGGAGAAGGAGAGTTTTTTACCCTCGATACGCGATGTCTCTAGCCTGAATGGCAAGAGAGCAGGCGCGATCGAACCATGGATTTTGAGGAGAGAAAGATTTAAATGAAGAAGGAATGAACCTGCTCATCTCATCAACCATTACAGCCCCCACCTTAACAGCAGAAACTGACTCGTCTTCAGAGACAAAGCAGTCCACCCAAGGATAGTTAGCATAGAAGCAACGCAAAGCCCCCCAGTCAACCCGATCAAATTGCCAGAAGATACGCTTAGGGCAGGGTGGAACAGTTGGAGAGAAAGCTTGAAAATTAAGAGTAATTAGGTTGTGGTCAGATTTACCAAAAACGCGTATTTTTTTTTTTTTTTTTTTTTTTGCAGATCTATTAGAAAGGAATTAGAAAGGTTTGTTTATGCAGTGTATAGACAAAATAATAACTTTGAAATAATGCAGCTAAAGGATACAAGTTTGATACATAGCCATAAAATAACAATGAATGTATAAATACAGGTTATTTTGATAATTTTATATCTTATATTTTTTCAAACTTTAACTTAGGGTCTTACCTAGGCAAACCTGTTGAATCACTATTATGAATCAGAAAAAAATTCAAAAATATTTGTATTTTTCTTAAACTTTTTTTTTTTTGTGTAAAAAATCTGTAATTATCTACAAGTTTTTCTAAGAAAATGCATATAATCATTAATTTATGTGAATGTTGACTATTCTATTCCTTCCTTATAATTAAATGAACCTCAATTAAATTTATTTCTAATTTTCTTAATCTAAAATTTCAGTGCTTTTGACCTCTTTACAAATTTAGGCAACCCGGCAAGAGCCTCAGTCCAGCCCCCAACCCCAGTCTGTCAAAATATATATATATATATATATATATATATATATATATATATATATATATATATATTATATATTATATATATATATATATATATAATATATATATATAGGGCCGAAAAGTGGAGGGTGCCAGTGCCAGTGCCAAGTGAGGGGAAACCATGGTCTTTCATGAGGTATTTTCTGGGAGGAGCCCCCCTCTTCATGATCTTTCGTGAGGTATTTTAATAAGATTAATCGGATAATAATATAATTAATCGGATAGTCCCCTAATTAATCCGATTAATCCTTAAGCCCTGCCCCTTTTCCTTTGTACATGCCGCCAGGCACGTGCCAAGCCTTATTTGATCCTCATGTGCTAGTGCCAGTGCCTAAATCATGCTCTTTCTTGAGTGCCATTTCTAGCTTTTATATAGCAAATTCTAGCACTTGGCACTCATGCTAGAAAAATTTCTAGCACTTGGCACTCATGCTAGAAAATTTTCTATCACTTGGATCTCATGCTAAACCATGCCCCCTTGGCATGAGTGTCAATGCCAGTTTTCACTAAGGGGAGTGTCAGATCCAGTTGGCAGTAAGGGAAGTGACAGTGCCAGTTGGCAGTAAGGGAAGTGCCAGTACCAGTGTCAGCCATAGCTGGCACTGATGGAAAGGCATCATCCGGCACCACATCCGGCAACATTCGGCGACATCCGGCAACATCCGTCTACATCCGGCTACATCCGTGGACCAGGATGCAGGCACTCTCGGTGATGACGTCATCTGCAAATGCGCACATACATTTTCCTGTGACGTCATGGTATGGGCTCTCTTGAGACTATGACGTCATCCGTACGCCATTTTTTTCAGCACTTGATTATTCTTGATCACGTGGTTTTTATTTCCGTAGATTTTCTTCAGCCATTTATTTTTTCTTGGTTACGTGGTTTCCATATGAGAACATGCGTGCATGTTCACACACACACACCTTACCCTGTGACGTCAAGCTAGCTTTTTCTATCACTTTCTAACATCTTCTTGCACTTTCTAGTACGCGGCATCCATGGTTTCACTATGACATTATGGTACTGGCTATCTTGAGACTATGACGTCATCCGACTGCCATATTCATTTCTTCATCACGTGATTATTCTTGATCACGTGGTTTTTTCCCGTAGATTTTCCTCAACTATTTATTTTTATCTTGGTCACGTGGTTTCTACATGGGTACATGCGCGCGCGCACACACAAACCTTACCATGTGACGTCATGCTAGCTTTTTCTAGCACTTTCTAACCTTTTATCTATCATTTTCTTGTACGTGGCATTTTTGCTAGTCCATGTAACTCTCTCGGTAAGAGGGCAGTGCCAGTGTCAGCCAAGTTGGTACTGAGGGTAAGACAGCATACGATGACTCATTGGCTACATTCGGATACAGCCCTGAGCCAATCAGGATGTAATCACGTCACCTACGCATGGGCAAACACGAACACACACGCCATATGCTGTAACGTCATGGCACAGGCAATCATTAGACTATAATTATGACTACAATTTTTTCCCTTATGACGTTATCAATATAACGTGACATTGAATCCTCAGGCGGACGAGCAATGAGGCGCGCGAACGCTTGCATTATCATTCATGACGTCATCATCACGTGGCATTTCTATTTTTAGAGGGAATATTTATCACTTTCAAACACGAATGTAAAAGTATTATGACATCATGCCATATTTTTTGCGACGTTAAACTTTTTCTTTATTTATTAGCATTCAAGTTCTGACTTGAAATTTTTTTATTTAACTTAAGCAAACATCCCTGTATTTTTTCTTTTTATTATTTTTAATTTTTATATTTTTTTTTTATTTTTTTAATTTTTATTTTTTATTTAAAAAAAAATATTTTTCTTAATATATATATATATATATATATATATATTAATATATATATATAATATATATATATATATATATATATATATATATATATATATATTATTTTTTTTTTTTTTTTTTTTTTTTTTTTTTTTTTTTTTTTTTTTTTTTTTTTTTTTTTTTTTTCCTTTTTCTTTTTTCTTCTTTATTTTTTAAATAAATTATTTTTTCCTTTTTTTCTTTTTATTTTTTCATTTTTCTTTTTCCTTTTTCTTTTTCTTTTTCTTTTTTATACTTTAAAATAAATTATTTTTTCTTTTTTTTCTTTTTCATTTCCTTTTTTTTTTTCTTTTTTTTATTTTTCTTTTTTCTTTTTATTGTTTCTTGCTGTTACCAAATACAATATTTACCACCTTCATCTCACATAAACATATACACACATACAATCCCACATAACTACATCGAAAACATCCCCATGCTATCTGCATTCATGAAATTTTCATGGTAACAAACTCCAGCCGTTATCCTAATCACACGACTTTGAAATTTTTTCTACTTCTTCGCTCATGCACGTACGTAATACGTATAAGGACTCAGTCATAACCACATACACTCACCATATCACATTCACACTTGTTCGCATACACAACAATTGTAACCAACTAAGACCAGTTAGTTTAAAATTTTAACATTACACACTATGTTATACTTGACATATCAAAGCAAATTTCGTTGTATATTACTTCTAACAAACACATCACACTCATTTAAAGCTATGAACCGCCTCCTCTAAATATATTTATACCACAAAATATTTCCCTAACGCAAACTGAAAGTTTTTATTTACACTGTATTCATGCTCTCTCACTGCATTCAGACACTTCTACAACACTTATCATAGACACTGTGTAGGTTTTTGCTCTAAGACTCGCAGCATGCGTGAGCAAAGGCATGTTAGTATCTATCTGACATACAAATTACAGAACTTAACACTCATTGTTCAACCAAAACTATTCAATATATAATTTGAATCTCCATGGTCACCCGTTTAATATATAATTAATTGATCCTTCATATACATTTCTAACCCTAAGTTCCACAACATTCACTTTAAAACTCAATATACAAACTAACTTTTTAACACTTATGCATGATCAAAGACATCTCTCTGGCACACATTTCATACCCTATTCCTTCAACCTAAATCTTAATATCCTTATATAGTCTTACTTTTAATACTTCGACATAACCAAACACATGTTGTCCACTCTTCAACATGCAATTTATAGGATATTACATTCATTTCTTTTCTACTTCTTTCAATGTACATCTTAATTCATCATAGTACGCTAAACTTTTTATCAATAAAGCATGATGAAAGACAAACAGTCATCTCTTTAACTTATATTTTATTTTACTTATATATATTTTCACCTAAGACTCATCAATATATAACTTAATTCCCTGTATTTAACCTACCTTTTGTATTTATTGTATAAACAAAGTAATACTAGTATCTATCTGGTACGCAATTCATAGAACTTTTCATTCACTATTCACCTCAAAACTATTCAACATTTAATTTGATTCTCCACGGTTAACTCAACTTTATCATTAATAGTGATCAAGAATAATCACGTGCTGAAGAAAAAAAATAGCTGACGGATAACGTCAGAATCTCAAGATAGCCAGTGCCATGACGTTACAGGGAAAGGTGTGTGAACATGCGCAGATAACGTCATCACCTAAAGTGCCTGCATCCTGATTAGTCCCCGAATGTAGCCGGATGTTGCCGGGTGTCGCCAAATGTCGCCGGATGTTGCCGGGTGTCGCCAAATGTCGCCGGATGTTGCCGGATGTGGGGCCGGATTATGACATACCATCACTGCCATCTATCGCTAGCACTAGCACTCCCTTAGTGCCAACTGGCACTGGCATTCCCTTAGTACCAACTGGCACGGGTACTTCACTTAGTGCCGATTGGCACTTGGCACTCCCTTAGTGCAAACTGGAAATGGCACTCCCTTAGTGTCAATTGGCATTGAGACTCCCTTTATGCCAAGGAGGGCATGGTTTAGCATAAGTGCTACGTGCTAGAAATTGGTCTAGCATGACTGCCAAGTGGTAGAAAGTGCAATAAATTGCTAGATAAAAGCTAGAAAGTGCAAGAAATGGCACTCAAGAAAGAGCATGAGTTAGGGTCTGGCACTAGCACATGAGGGTCAAATTAGGCTTGGCACGTGCCTGGCGGCATGTACAATGGAAAAAGGGGCTGGGATTAACAGGATTAATTAGGGGATTATCCGATCAATCCGATTAAAATACCTCACAAAAGACCATGAAAAGGGGGAGTCCGCCCCTTTTCCTCTCAGAGGGGGCTCCGCCCCCCAAACCTTATGAAAGACCATAGTTTCCACTCATTTGGCACTCTTTCCCTCACTTTCCCCTCACTCCTCTCCTCCCTTTTCCCCTCACATGGCACTGGCACCTCCCACTTTTCGGGCCCTACTATATAATATATATAATATATATATATATATATAATATAATATATATATATATAATATATATAATATATATATATATATATATATATTATATTATATATATATATATATATATTATTATTATTTTATTTATTATATATTATTATTATTTTACATTATTATTATTATTATTATTTTTATTATTATTCGCTATTAGAAGGCCGCCAAAAATAATTACAGAGCCATTTTGGGTGTATCTCACAAATCCATTAAAATACACAAATATAATTTTCAAAATTTCTTAAAAGAGGAATATTCGTGAAGCTCAGTTTGGAAAATCTTTTTAATTTTTCAATTAAAATATCAAAGAAATTAAGAAAATATTGTTAAATAAATCAATTTATTAATCGGAATATTTTTTTATTCATGATATATTTTTTTAATGTAAATTTAGACTTTACTAAGAAAACGTTAATTCAGCTGTAAATGGACATTCCTTATTATTTTTAATATATACGATACTATATGGCGAAGTATCTTCTGAATGATAATCTTCCTGAAATGCATAAGAAGCTTCCAAAAGGAGTTAAATCCGAATGCATCAAAGGTGGTAGTTACAATTGCACAGGACGTTACAGCTTTTGCGGCCCTTATACCAAATACAAACAAAGAGCTTATGAAGGCTATGAAGGAGTTAACGATCTCGATAAAATATGTAAGTCACACGATCAAGGTTATTGTTTTGTCGCAGATAAAGATCAAAGACGGAAAATGGATATTGCGTTAGCGAGACAAGCTGAATATGTTGCGAAAGATACCACTCAAGAGATGTACGTCAGGAAAGATGCAAAAACGGTTGCAGAGGTTTTGAAGAGAAAACCTCGACACTTTTTTTGAGTGATTTTCCTTATTATTAAATAAATTAGGTGACTTCATTATGAAGAACGCTCTTTTAAATTAAAGTAATGAACAGAAGAAGTTTTATTTTTTACCATTAAATTAACTTCTCTACAGGTTCTTATTTTGATCGATTAATAAAACTGTTCGGGTTGGTTTCCAAGCAAATGAAAATAATAATGATTTAGCAGATGAATTAAGTCACGTTTCCTTTAGTTTCCATTATTATTATTATTATTATTATTATTATTATTATTATTATTATTATTATTATTATTATTATTATTATTATTATTATTATTATTATTATTATTATTATTATTATTATTATTATTATTATTATTATTATTATTATTATTATTATTATTATTATTATTATTATTATTATTATTATTATTTTATTATTAATTATTATTGCAGTAATAAGGAAAAACAGTTCCAGAAGGTGTTTTAACTTTAGTGCCAATTAAAATTCTTTCGATTCTATGCTATCGTAAACAAATTCCTAAATTGTCTATAATAATAATAATAATAAAATAATAATAATATATAATAATAATAATAATAATAATAATATAATATATATATATATATATATATATATATATATATATATATATATAGACCGATTGGGGCCCCGGCCTCGGCTAAAAATCAGGAAAAACCTGGGTTTGCATGCCTGGCTTAATTAAGTTAAGATCAAAATAAGGGAAAAGAAATTTCAAAAATTTTTTTAAATTTCAGTCGATTCTCCGGAAATTTTCTGTGTATATATCTTTTTTCCCAGGTAAAAAAAGTCCAATTCTAGCGGTTTTCTGAGTCTTTAACGTTTAAATAGTTGTTTTTTTTTTTTGGAAATTTGAGCTTTTTCAAGTTATTTGTGAAGCCAAACCACTTTTTGAAATGACCTGAAATTTAGATTTTGTATTTAGAATTCTATGGGCTACAAAAGTTTCTAACAGAATTTTGCTCTCAGAGTTATACGAAAAATGTTATAAGCCCAAAACTGACTAAGTATCGAAATTTTTTTTTTTAAATCTACCTTTGCGGACAATAAAACAAATAATAAAAAAAATACAACCATAACATTTCATATTTTTTTGGGTGTATATAGAACAGATGGGGCTATAAATTTCTCTCTATATTTTACTCGATTCGATTCCTTGGTTTCGAGATATAGCCTCTCAAATAAAGGTCCATTTTTGACGAAATTTAAAAAAATTTACAAGTTTGAGAGGCTATATCTCGCTTCATACAAATAACATTTAAAAATGCAATAAATAATAGTTGTAGCACTGTCCATCCTCTAAGCAATATCCAAAAATAAAAAAAATTAGTGGGTAGTGTTTTTTTTTTTAAATAATTTTTTTTCTCCGGAAGGGTACGATTTTTGAAATTTTTTTTTCAAGAATTTAAACTTTTCTTTTTCTAGAGGTGATATAAAAAATCTGTTCCTACTAATGCAACTAATGCAAGAAATTGGGGCTAAGATTATTCAGATAAAATTTCAGTTCATGTGGTCCAATGGGTTGACCCCTCTATTCATTTTTTTCAACTTTGGGTCCAAATAACTTTCAAACCGTTATAAACTCATAAAACCGATCGAAATCAACCTAGAACTTCGGGAAAAAATGCATATACCCTGAATTTTTCAGCTGAATCAGTCAAATAATAAAAAAATTCAAACAAAACATAAGAAAATTATGATTTTTTTCTTGTTTTTTTCAATATTTATTTATTTTTTTTTTTTTTTTTTTTATCGCTCCTTTTCTGCTAGTGAATGTTCATCTTTGTGTTTTGATTTTAGATGCCCCTATAAAGATTTGGTTTAAAAAAGTTTTACTTGGGGTACCCGGAGATTCTCTTCTAATTTCCTGACTGCAGATGTAACATTTAATTATTTCGAGCCTGTCCTGAGACATTGTAAAGTATTCCAATACTGCTGAAGCTGATCTTTTAGCAATATTGACTGAAAGTATAGACAAAATAATAATTTTGAAATAATGTAGTTAAATGATACAAGTTTAATACATAGTCATAAAATAATAATGATATGTATAAATACAGGTTATATTGATAATTTTATATCTCATATTTTTTCAAACTTTAATTTAGGGTCTTACGTAGGTAAACCTGTTGAATCACTATTTTGAATCAGAAAAAAAATCAATAATTTTTGTACTTTTCTTAAACTTTTATAAAAAAAAAACTGTAATTATCTACAAATTTTTTTTTTAGAAAATGCTTATAATCATTAATTTATGTGAATGTTGACTATTCTACTCCTTCCTTATAATTAAATAAACTTCAATTAAATTTATATTTAATTTTCTTAACCTAAAATTTCAGTGCTTTTGACCTCTTTACAAATTATAGGTAACCCCAGCCAGAGACTCAGCCCCGGTCGGTCCCTCTATATATATATATATATATATATATATATATATATATATATATATATATATATATATATATATATATATATATATATATATATATATATATATATATTATATATATATATATATATATATATATATATATATATATATTATATATATTATATATATATATATATATATATATATATATATATATATATATATATATATATATATATATATATATATATATATATATATATATATATATATATATATACACACTAAATGAGAAGATAAGAACTTGTAAACCAAAAAACGAGGAGGTATTTGGAGGGGTGGAAGAGGAATGGAAAAACTTCAAGGATAATATAAAGAGATGTGCTAGAGAAACGTTAGAGTTAAGAGGATGGGAGGTAGAAAGAAGAGAACTGCTTGGTGGACAGATGATGTAAGCCTGGCAGTAAAGGAGAAGACAGAGGCATTTAGGAAATGGATGAAAAGGAGAAGCCCTGAGACTAGATTGGAATATGTCGAGAAAGAAACAGAGCAGAGGAGTTGAAAAGG
>SEYY01017714.1:0-10509 GCA_009176605.1 Armadillidium nasatum
CAGTTAGGCCTGTATCACACAGCAA
This sequence comes from Armadillidium nasatum, assembly GCA_009176605.1. Taxonomy (NCBI): domain Eukaryota; kingdom Metazoa; phylum Arthropoda; class Malacostraca; order Isopoda; family Armadillidiidae; genus Armadillidium; species Armadillidium nasatum. Next base: position 26 of record SEYY01017714.1, read on the forward strand.
TCTTTGGTCGTTCAGGTTATGATAAGTCAAATTAATTACGTTAGAAAAGTAAATATAATAATAATATACATAAATGAAATAAAAGGTAAATAATAATAATAATTAAAAATACAAATGTAAAAAAATTGTTTTGAAATATCGATGTTTGTATATATCGATATTATGATGTCAGTGATAAAAAAAATATTGTGACAATATATATATATATATATATATATATATATATATATATATATATATATATATATATATATATATATATATATATATATATATATATATATATATATATATATATATATATTATAAATTTATAATTTTTTTTTAAGGTTTATTTTTTTTTTTAAATTCACAATCGTAACTTATTATATGAGCGGTTCAACGCGTCTTAAAAATAAAAAACTCACATACATGCACACGCATGTAAACCTATACACACACACACACACTGGAAATTAGATAAATCATAGCTTAGTAGTCTATGGAAAAGGCCAATAATTGCATTAATAGTGTAGGGCTGAACATGGCTGTGTGTACATTAAATGTTGATGATACGTGCAATAAATGTGAAAATACACTTAACTCTTTTATATATATATTACTTTAGTTTCCCATTTTTTCTTTAGTTTGCCATTTTCGCTTTCATTATATAGAAACATAGAAAACGGATCGTTTTTTTTTTACATATGGAGGCGAAAATTTGCCAGATCTATTTAAGAAGAAAGTTTTACCGGACAGTTCCCTTCGTTTTTGCAGCATAAATACTATTTTTGTTTATGATTTTTTGGGGGTTTTTGTTTTTATTATGCATTTATATTACTCGACCGAGAAAGAAAAGTATGTGTAGAATGCATGTAAACATATTTTGAGTTCATATTTTCAATATAGTGAAAATAGGCAAGGTTCGTGCTATATCAAATTATTACCGATGTTAGTGTCTTTCATATCACAGGATTATATACGATATATATATATATATATATATATATATATATATATATATATATATATATATATATATATATATATATATATATATATATATATATATATATATATATATATATATATAGGAACATAGGAAAATAGAGAGTTAGAAGCCACAAGGGCCTATCGAGACTGCCCCAGTCCAAAGAAATAATAACTAACAATACTAATACATGCACAAAAGACTAGGTCTATCCCATCCCTAGTTATCAGTTCATTCATGCAAAGATAAAAGTAAAACTAAGCCCAATTATACATGCAATATTCAATGAACCATCATCCACTACAAAAAAAACTGCCATTAGGCTTAGTCATAGGTTGATCTGTTGATCTAAAAATTCATATATACCCACCAATTTGGCTTAGTCAAGTTATATTATGTAATACTTAAACCATCCATGTATCTATTTAGCCCCCTTTTAAATTTGACAAGAGAATCATAGTCAACAATCTCGTCTGGCAAGTCATTCCAAAATTAACAACTCTATTACTGAAGGAGTATCTTCTTAGATTGAGATGGCATGGCTTCTTTTTAATTTTCTTATCATGTCCTCTAGTTACTCTTCCACAGTCCACTATAAAGTATTTTTCAATCTCTGTATTACTGTCAGATGCAAATATTTTGTAAACTTGTATCATATCCCATCTGAGAAATCCCCTTTCAACCGAGAACATTCCTAACTTCTTCAACCTCTCTTCATAGCTCTTATTTTGAAAGCCAGAAATCATCCTTGTTGCTCGATGTTGTACTATCTCCAGCATATCTATGTCTTTTCTTAAATGAGGAGCCCAAACCTGTGCACAATACTCTAATGCTGGCCTAAAATAGCTATTATATAGCTTGCTTATAACCTCTTTGCTCTTGTAAACTACATTGCGATTAATTATACCTAACATCTTATTAGCTCTATTCCTTGCTTCCAAACATTGATCACCCACCTTCAGATTACTGCTAATAATCACACCTAAATCCTTTTCTTGGTCCACAGTCTCAAGCCATTCCCCATTCATTTCATAATTAAATCCTTCATTTGAGTAACCTACATGAATAACTTTACATTTTTTACTATTAAAGTTCATTTGCCACTTCTCTGCCCAACCAAGAAGTCTATCTAAATATATATATATATATATATATATATATATATATATATATATATATATATATATATATATATATATATATATATATATATATATATATATATATATATATATATATATATATATATATATATATATATATATGGTAGTTTAATGTATCACAATCACTGATATTTTCGAAAACACACTACTCAAACCTTCATCTCTCTTTAATATTATCTTTCTCTTTCTCGTGATATTTCTTGGAAAGTTTAAATTACTTCTTTCTAAGCAAGCTTTAGGTGTTCTGAGGTTCTTTCAGAATTTCGGTAATACTTTAGTGTAGGGGGCCAGTTTGTTTTTTTCTTCTCAGTGTAACCGCGAAAAGGAAATGATTGTTTTTTGGGTTAATCGACAAATGCCAAATTATTTTGTAATAAAAAAAATAAAAAAACATTTAAAAAAAAAAAGTTTAAAATAATAGGAATAATTATGACGTCATAATATTGTCTTCCAAAATTATAAAACTCTCTCCTCAATATTTTTAACGAGTTGCTATATTTTAAAATATGTTGAAGCAAAAAATGGAAATAATAGTTCAAATCTGTAAAATAGTATATATATATATATATATATATATATATATATATATTATATATATATATATATTATATATATATATATATATATATATATATATATATATATATATATATATATATATGGTAATTATAACATTCACAGTAGTGGATTTTTTCATACTAGACCAGGTTGCTAAAAATAACTACATACCTACGAGTTGCTAGTTTGATTGGAACTACATATTCAATCATTGAGTTCGACTGAAACTACGGGTACAAGTTGCAAGCAATCTCTTTCTGAGGATAATAATAATAAAAAAATAATAAAAAATAATAATAATAATAATAATAGTTTAATAATAAAATATAATTTATTTCAGAGGATAATAATAATATTTTATATTTATATATATATATATATATATATATATATATATATATATATATATATATATATATATATATATATATATATATATATATATATATATATATATATATATATATATATATATATAATATATATTATTATTAAATTTTTATTTTTATTTTTTAAATTTTTTTTGTAAAGTCAATGATATAGCAACCTTGTTGTAATAGAAATTTGTAGGCTATGTTGTTAGTTTCAAATTCCTATGTGTAGTTCCGGCCATATTCGCAACACATTGGTATGTTGTTATTTTCAGCAACCTGGTCTCGAACGAAAAAATCCACTACTGTGAACACTACAATTACCAGGGTTGGTGATTTTTTTGATTTTTTTGATTTTTTAAAAAAATAATAAAACTGTGTTTTTTTTTATTTGTTTTATTTTGTCATATTTTTCGATACATAATGATATAACAGATATATTAGTTCATTCTTACTGTGTTAAAAAAACTTTAAAGTAGTTTATATATTAGAAATATAACTTCCTTAATATTTGGTTCAAGATTTCATATAAGGGTAATACAAGAATCTAATCTTCATTAATATAATTTATCCAATATAGAACTGTTAGAGTTTAGAATTCCTAATATATATTCAATCAAATCTTCAACAAAATTTTATTGAGCTTTAATGTAATGCAATTTGAGGTTATAGACAAAAGAGAAAACAGAAAAGACAATTCCTTTTAATTTTCAACCATTTAAATTTTTATACAACATTATAAGAAAACAATATTCCTCTATATAAATTATAAAAGAAAGAAAATTTAAGCACTTTTGATGCATAATCATTAATCCATAAATTAAATACATAACTTGCAAAATATATATATATATATATATATATATATATATATATATATATATATATATATATATATATATATATATATATATATATATATATATATATATAGAGAGAGAGAGAGAGAGAGAGAGAGAGATGCACTAACCATATCAAATTCTAACAAAGTATATATATATATATATATATATATATATATATATATATATATATATATATATATATATATATATATATATATATATATATATATATATATATATATATATATATATATATATATTTTGATTAATACCCCTTTGAAGTGAAATAAAACAAATAGGCACTTATTAAATCACGAAATTATAAAACAATGACAAGCTCTTGAAACATCAGTTGAGCTTTCGCTCATACTCGAGTCGCTTCTTCAGAACTGATGTTTCTCCAAATTTATCTATTTGATATTATTTGTGTCTGGCTACATGCTAACATGGATCCGGCAACCTGGGCAAATCTTTCAGAGTCGCTTTTAATCTGTTTGATTTATTTAACATTTTGTTAGTAATGTTATCTAGCGGTATTTCTCCTTTTGCTAGATTTATATTATGGGTGTTCTTTATGATGAAAGATTCAATGAGTTTTCTATTGTTTGTATTTTGTGATGTTTTTATTAATTGTGAATCTTTTATAAATGGTATATGGTTGTATGTGTTTCTATGTTTCTATGACTCGAGTATGAGCGTGAAAGCTCAACTGATGTTTCAAGAGCTTGTCATTGTTTTCTAATTTTGTGATTTAATAAGTGCCTATTTGTTTTATTTCACTTCAAAGGGGTATTAATCAATAAATTCATATATTTACGATTTATTACAGTAAATTAAACATTATATATATATATATATATATATATATATATATATATATATATATATATATATATATATATATATATATATATATATATATAAATATTGTAATAAAAATTTGGGGTTGTTTATGTTTCTAGTTGTTTTAAATTGATTATAGAATAAAGAGGACCTAGACAGTCTTTGAATAAGTAGATCCCGCACCTTTTGGGCTAACTTTTCCAAAGAAAGGTTGCTATAATCTTCTACCATTCATAATATCTCTGAACTGAACCAAAAATGTAATTAAATTAAAGAAACATTAGGACATGTACCAGTTAATATATCCAATGAATAAAAAAAAAAGGACTAGATGAATAAATCTTCTTGAATCCAAGAAATATAAAGCGATCAGGGTTAGAGAAGCAAGCCTCTTAGAAAGCAAAACATTCCATGCAACACTCAGAAAAAAAATAACACAAAAATTAATAACTAGATAAAGTGTCCCACATGTAAATGTTTGTGATAGAGGACAAATGGAAAAATAATAGTTACCTTTTAGAGCCAATAAATCCTCGTTGTTACACAAGACCACTTACATGCAGGAAAAATAATTAAGCAAAGAGAATAAAATAATTTAATAATGTGTAATACATATAGAGTGGAAAAAATAATACATAAACATTCAATTAACCTATAGGTAATATATATATAACTCATACACCGTATTAAGTTCTCTCTTTTATATAAGTGAGAAAAATCTAAAAAAAATCTTTATTCTCATAAATAATATAAAATACCAATTCATTCACTGATTCACTGCACTAACATGTCAATATTGCAAGAAGCACACACACAAAATAAATGTAAACCCAAGATATATATATATATATATATATATATATATATATATATATATATATATATATATATATATATATATATATATATATATATATATATATATATATATATATATATATATATGAATAAGTATTATATTAGAAAATTTCAAACACCTAATTTCAATAACACAAAAAAAATGTTATTAGATATTTATCATTAATAAAGGTGAATTATGACCTTCATAAATCAAGTAAATCTTTAAATATCTCATTAATAGAAATCATAAGAATCAATTATTTATTTTTGAATTTTATTTGATTATTATAATTAAATAGAGGGGACTCTAACCTTCATAATGCTGAAGAAAGGTCTTGTACTATACAAATTTTTGCTTTTGTGACTCTTAAATTTGTAAAATCTCTTCCCAATCCTTATTGTCTTTGTCAAAAGATAATAATTCTGTTCAAGGTGGTGAAACTTTAGGCTTTTTATTAACGCAGATAATTTAAAATGTGAAAAAGCACAACACAGCACACTGAATGTTAGTTTTTTATAATTGAACCATAGAAAAATCTGGGAACCAATATTTGAGGGTCCCAAAACTTTGGGATCAACTGATAAAGTTCAAAGTTCAAAAACCCAAGTGTTAAATACTGCAGTTCCTAACCACCGATAAAGTCAACAACCACAGATATAGCTTTCCTCGATAAGAATGAGAAGTTTCACTACAGAGGAATAAGAACTCTAAAGTTCCTAACCACTGATATGGTTTCCTTAACTACAGAAATGGTCCCCCAACCACGGACCTAATATATATATATAATTCTTTTAAGCATTATGGGAGAATAATTTTGATATCAAATCATGAATATATATACAAAGAAAAAACTATGGGTAATGATAAAGAACCTAAAACCTAACTTACCTCAACTAAGTTGAGGTCTTTTCTTTTCTTTTGTAGAAAGGATCAACACAACAAAAGGTAGAGATGGAGTCCCTTTAAATAATTTAACAAAATCATTAACCATTTGCTTTGTAGAAAAATACTTTGGGTAAACAAAAAAAAATAAACTTCCATACCTCAATTTATCCAGGAAGGTAACTATATTTATATATACTTGTACAAAATAAGTATCTAAAAGATTCCTTAAATAATTACAAAAATATTACTTATTATAATATCTATAATTGGAGAAAAGAAAAAGTTTGATAATATATGTTAATCAAACATCAGAACAAATAAATGTTAGAACAAAAATATAAGGGGTAATTCCTTATAATATATATATAAATTTGAAATATTAATTTTCATATTTCCATATACTTTTTTATATTAAAATATTCAGAAAGGTTCATATTTCTCAAAAAAATGATACATATAGTTATATCATCTAATCTGATTTTTAATACTTCCAAAAGTCAAAATTTTTAAAAAATTGGTTACTTTTACTCCATTTTACTATTATATATATATATATATATATATATATATATATATATATATATATATATATATATATATATATATTATATATATATATATATATATATATATATATATATATATATATATATATATATATATATATATACTATACTACTCAAAGTATTCAATTCAATGTCTAGAAAATTAAAATCTCCCATAATGACTATCCCTTTTACATTATTTTGACATGCTACTTTGATTTCCTTCACCATTTCTTCATCTAATACTTGATTCTGATCAGGAGCTCTATAAAATGCTCCTATCCTGTATGATTTATACATAAGAATATCTACCCACAGAGATTCCACATCCTGATTTGTTTTAATGTCAGCTATTAACACTGATTCAATATTGCTTTTAACATAAGAGTGCTACACCTCCACCACTCCTTCCTCTACGTTGGTATAGGTAAAATGAGTATCTGTGTATTTCATATTCCTGTAGGGAGTCTCCGTAAAATGCCTCATTAAAATAGGAACATAGGGTCATTCCAAGTCACTTCAATTTGAATTTGGCAATTTTTTCTGTGACCCCTTTTGATTTTTATGAAAAACGGCACACTTACAGATCTTGTTGAGAAAATATGAATGGCGTTTATTGCAGGTCTCTAGCTCATTTCGTTCAGAAAATATGACCTTTGGTCAAAAAGTTCAATTTTCAGAGAGTAGTTCGAGGTCAAAATACAATATCTCGGCTTCTATGGCACTTAGAAGCATCGTGTAAAGACCAATTTAAAAGATCTTGAATAGTGGTACAACATTTATTTAGATGATTTTGACCTCGGAGGTCAAATAAAAAATTTGACCCCTTGGTGACCTTGAAAAAAAACCTATTCAATTTTTTTCAAACTTTGCTCAATTATTTTATATATGTATATTTTAATTTTTTTAATGAATTATTTTTTGCCCTAGTTTAGAAAATATAAGCAATTTAATAAGTACAAATATCACATTTTTTCACTTTTTTTAAAATTACATTAATTCTTATTTTATCGATATATTGTAAGGTTATATAATGATGGACACTTGATGAAAGAAGCTATCTTTTATTGTAAAACCTTTTAGTACATTTAAACGTATATATATATATATATATATATATATATATATATATATATATATATATATATATATATATATATATATATATATATATATATATATATATATATATATATATATACCAACCAATCCCCCACATCACCAGACATCACTTTTTGCTCCTCAAACATTCACCCCTTTCTACAATGGACCACAGAAACCGATCTAAACTCCGACCACCTACCTATAATTATAAAATACCACATCAAAAACAAACCCACTTACAAATCTAAAACTACATTTACCAACTACAAAAAAGCAGACTGGACCGGTTTCTCCAACTACATAGACGAAAACCTCACAACAAACGAAATTACAAACATATCCTCCCTCAAATCAGCAATTAATCATCTCACCCACACAATCCAGAAAGCGGCCAACATCTTCATCCCTAAAGGCCACATTAAAAAATACGTACCAAACCTCTCCCCCGAAATCACTTCTCTCATAAAACAAAGGAACGCACTAAAACGCCAAAACAACCCCACACAACTCACCAAAACACAATTAGAAACCCTAAACAATCAAAAATCAACCCAAATAAAAACTCACAAACTAACAACTACCAAAACTTCCTCATCAAAAACTTGGACAACACAAACAGCAAAAGAGTCTGGAAAACAATCCACACAATTCACAACGCAAAAAACAACCCTCTTCACACTCACGAAACTCCAACCAATCCCACTACACAAACCCCTTTAACTCCCAAACAACACATCAACCTACTGGCCACACACTTCGCTAAACAAAGTAGCTTACCTACCCACCCTCAAAACAGAAAAATAATCAAAAAACTGAAAAAGCTACACAACAACCAAAACAACCTAAACGCCATCACACCCACAAACACACAAAACACCATTAAAACTATCAAAACTCCCCCAGCAACAGGACCAGACAACATATCAAATATTCACCTAAAACACCTATCCATCCACACAATCACATACATAACCTCCATCTTGAACAAATCCATCCAACTCAACTATATCCCTCCTCTATGGAAAAAAGCATTAATCATCCCTAAACTAAAACCCGGCAAAGACCCTTCAAACCCCTCCTCTTACCGCCCAATCTCCTTATTATCCACCATCTCAAAACTTCTTGAAAAACTAATCCTAAATTCTATCCTCCAATTCATCCCACAACAAAACTTCCAACACGGGTTCAAATCCAACCACTCCACCACCACTGCACTTACCAACATCATCCAACCTATAATAAACGGACTAAACCATAAGCCATATCACAAAACTATATTAATAGCAATTGACATAAACAAAGCCTTCGATACTGTCCCGAGACATAATCTTATCCATAAAATCCTCCAATCCAACATCACAACAAATACTAAGAAATGGCTATCCAACTTCCTATCAGGCAGAACCGCCCAAATACAACAAAACGGCCATAAATCTCGTACCATCAACATAAGGAACGGAGTTCCCCAAGGAGCCATACTCTCCCCCACTCTATTCAACCTATACACAGCAGACCTACCACAGCCCCAAACTGCTTCCACCCGCATCACTTCATACGCCGACGACATAACTATTGCCACCACTCACAAAGACCTCACCACCGCAACAACACTCACATAAGACTACCTAACACAACTCCAAACTTGGCTAGTAGAAAACAGGATGACGGCATCACCAAACAAATCCTCCATAACCCTCATAACAACAGACAAACACATATCCAACACCTACCCACAAGTCCTACTAAACAAAACCCCCATACCCTTCAACAAATCCCCAAAGATTCTCGGCCTAACATTTGACACTCACCTCACTTTCTCCAAACACATTCAAAATACCACCACAGCCGCAACCAGAAAACTCAACATCCTCAAAACAGTGGCCAACACTGACATACACAACAACATACAAACCTCAATTGCAATCTACAAACAATTTATACGCCCCACCATCAACTATGCCTCCCCCATCTGGCACCCTCTGCTCTCCGACCAAAACTTAAAGAAACTTCAAATAACACAAAATAAAGCCCTTTGTACCATTACCGGCTACACACCCACAACCCCTCAACAACACCTTCATAACGAAACCAAGATACTACCTATAAGGAACCACCTCGAAATGATAGGCACCCAATTCTATGCAAAAACCCGTCTACCCACACACCCATGTCATAAAACTCTCCTCCAACCTACCAATCACAGACTAAAACAACCTCCATCGTCCACCGGAGCCTTTTACAAACGGATCCTAAATCACATTCCCCCTCCTCCCCCCAATACCACAACAACCAAACATATACACACTCAACTAACTCATTCATATATGATCAACAGACCTCCAAACAGCATCCTTAACGA
>SEYY01017716.1:0-5000 GCA_009176605.1 Armadillidium nasatum
TATATATATATATATATTCGAAACAGCATTTGCATCTATAGAATATACATAGCTACTTTATTCGCATTAATTAAGCATAAGAAATTACTGTTACAAATTAAAATTAATTCGCTTTGTTTATTTCTCAAGTCGGCATAAATTATATACAAACTTGTTGAATATTATTGTAAATCAGTATTTAAAACAAAATTATAACCAACGCACAAGCATACTAATTTAATAAATATATATTTAATAATTATTCAAATATGCTTCAAACTAAATAAAAATACATATCATATTCATAATGAGCATAAAATAAGCTTTTCAACGATACCCAACACTAAGGACTTTTCATGACATGCAAAATAAAGTGCGGGGGTCAATTGCTGTAAAGTGAAATTTGTGCCAGCTAGATCGATTCTATTTCACAACAAACAAAACGTAAGTATTCTTTTGCGCGACCACCGATTTGTTGTTAGAACTTTTTTTTTTCCCCCATTTTACTTTCTTTATATTTTATTCAATTTTACACTTTATTCTTACTTTATCACAAAATTTATTTACTAAAATAATTCACAAACACTTAAAATCATTTATTTTTTAAGAATATAATTAATAAACAAAAAAATAAAGATGAACATGTGGCAAATAGATGGAGATAATCCTCAGTGCGCCCACCGACACGACCAACATGGCGTCTTGTCTCCGGTTAATAGCTACGGGTCTACACGGCTGGACGCACGGGCTCCCGCGCACACCCGCTATTCACACCTATAACCATTACTTCAGTACACGCCCACGTAACTTTTCACTCTACTTTGCATAATTAATAAATGCACATTTCATTTTCAATAAAATAAATAATTAATAATAATAAAATAACTGTCAATATAACGAACGGAATATTTGGTAAATCGCGTAAAATGAAAATTTCCAATTGTGGCTGAAGGTTACACAAAGAAGTTATTACATAGACAATGCGAAAAATATATACAAAAAAAATCTATTTATAAATCATATTTAAATAAACAAATACTTATTTAATTTTATTTAAAATCAAGTTAATTAAAAATGCAAATAAATGTAAAACTTACACTAAAATCAACTGTAAAAAAATACTAAAAAGAAAAAAAAAATTTCTATAAAAATTTGCCGAAAGACTTGACATACATAAATGCGCCGAGGCTAGATTGACACTAACTGCTTTTGTTAATATTTTAAAAGCGTGAAGTAAATTACATATATTGGGGGAGAGAGCGTTTGTGTGTGCGTGTGTTACGTACACGCACATATCATGTCACATACAAACACAAACAATCTCCTTTCCTTAAAAAGGTTAAACACTTTCGCGATGTAATCCGTGCACACATACATACATGGACGCACATAGTTGTACACAGGCTTTCAGAGATAGAGTAAAAAAGCGCTAGGTCAACTTCAATACATGTCCACAACTCTCTAAACGTTCATAACAAAGAACATGTGCATGCCAAAACTACACAAGGCTATATATATATATTTATATATAATATTTTTTTTTTTTTTTTTTTTAAATTTAATTTATTAAATTTTAGTAAATTTGATAATATAATTTACAAAATTTAATTTAAAAAAAAAATAAAAAATTTTGATTTCAATTGGACAGGAAATATAACGGTTATTAAAACCGTTAAATCGGCTATTCAGTCAAATATTTATAAAAACCTTGAAGCATACCAAACTAAAAACTTTTAACCAATATAACCAATAAGTAACCCATAAACAACCCATTCTATACATACACAGAGACACTCATTTATACATACACACAGACACACATCTATTCATACATACACACACCGATACATACATATATATACACACTATATTCATCTATACACACATCTATGCACACACAGATGACAAACTCTCATTTTACATACTCACAGACACCACATCTATCATATAATATACACACAATAGTGACGATACATACATTATAAATATACATACATACATAAAAATATCATCTATTAACACACAATCTATGCGCAACCAGAGAGAACACTCTAATTTTAAATACTATACACACAGACACACATACTCTTTTCAATACTACAACATAACGATTACATACATATAATATAACACACAGCTCACACATTTTCAGTAACTTTGGGAATATTAAATGGCTAATTTAAAAATGGTTAGGAATATTTTAAAAATATTTTCATATACATTTATTATTTGTAATAAAATTAAATTTTATTTTTATTTTTTTATTTTTTTATTAATCAAAATGTTGTACATCAATTAACTCAACTTCTAAACACAAACCCAAATTAATAGAATTGTAGATTTAGTATAACGAAGCTTCATTATTTAATATCGAGAAAATCATAATCGTAATTCTAATTATTTAGGAAATTAAAATCTAATTCAACCTTAATTTATAATTTTTATTTATGATAAAAAAAATTGGATCAATTTAAATTTTATCACTTCGTAACTTTTTTCTCTAATTATTGTCAATTTAAATCAATTAAATTTACCAATGGAATAAAAATTTAATTATTTATAAGAATATTCACTATTATCATCTTATATAAAATATATTTAAATCATTTCTAATATTTAGTAATAATATTTACATTTATTGGTAGTACTGCGGACATAAATTAGGTTATGGATTTTATATATTCCGAGAATAGAATTTGATTTTGGAGGGATTTATATGAATTAGGGAGAGGAATATGGTGTAATTAATGTCACCGCGAGATCAAAAGGGGTACATGAAATCGTAATTGCTAAAGTTAATTTTATTCATACCGAATCCACTTATCCTCTACTAAACAATTATATATATTATTTATTTATTATCCTATTACTAAATATATATATTTATTTAAATAATAATAATAAAAATTTAATTATTTATATTAAATATTATAATTATAAATTTATATATTATATTAAAATATTTAATTTATATTATAATATAAAAATTTAATTATTTTTATATTATAAAAAATTAAGTTATTTATATATAAAAAAATTAATTATTTATAAATCAAAAAATTTAATATATTTTATTATAAAAAATTACTAATTATTTTATATATAAAATAATTCATTAATTTTATTATTTATTATTATATTATTTTTTTTTTTTTTTTTTTTTTTTTTTTTTTTTTTTTTTTTTTTTTTTTTTTATTATTGTTATTATAATTACTGTAATTATTAAAAAATATTTAATTATTTATTATATAATTAGTTATTTATATTATAAAAAAATATTAATATTATATTCATATAATAAAAAACGTTTAATTTATTTTTTAACTCGTTATGTTATTTTAGGGATTAGAAGAGAAACAAAATTCGTTGCCATCTATTAAAGAGAAGTGTCCATGTTTCGCTTATATGCGTATTTTTTGTTACGCCACTATAAATATATATATATATTCATCTATTATTATTATATATATATCATTATCCCTACTATACTATACTATATACTTATATACTATACTATACACTATACTATACTATACGGCATGACCCTCTCTATACATTATCCGCTACCTTTAAAAATTATATATTATTTATACCAGATATCTACACCCTACGGCCCTCAGACACATCGAGTAGAGACAGACGAGCACGAGAGACGAGACGAGCCAGAGAGAAGAGTTATCCCGAAAAAGTTCTTTTTTTAATTTTATTATTTTTTACTCTTTTTTTGTTTTTAGGTCATTTTTTATTAACTCAAATAAAAAATTTAAAATTTCTATGTCGTTTATGTTCTTTATTAATCATGGGCTACTTTTTTTATTCAATCATCTGGAGAGTCAATTTGTTCTTAAAGGTCATTTTGTCTATGTTGATGTTTAAATTGTCTGCCTTATACAAAAGACTACCTTAGTCTGGTTATTTCCCATACGGCTCCTGTATAGAGTCTTTCCGCCTGTCTTTGTCACGCCTCTTCGTCACTTTACGACACAGGCTTCGGACTCAACTTATTCGGATCTACAGGGAGATTAGATTTACTTCTATTTATTTCATTTTATTTTATATACCACTATCTTGGGATTTGTTATATTGTTTATTGTAAGGCCTAACTATTTTCGGTCATCCCATTACTACAGTTTTTTACTTTTGTTCAAACCATAAAATCATGACTCGCCCGGCAGCGTTTATTTATTTACCACCTGGGTCACTATAACTTTTCTATATAAATAGAAGCATGGGTAGATCGGGATAAACCCTTTATAGAGTCCTTCTCTTTATATTCATAATTCACCTCAAGGGCGCATTGCCTTCCTTACTACGGTTCGGGCTATTGAACTGGTTGCATGGACACATTCCTCACATGCTGGGAAGCTCTCCCAACTTGTTATCTGTTATTAGCGCATGTATTTTTCGATAAATATGAGAAATTTCCATTATATATGGGTAACGAAGTTAATTGCGCTTGTATATTTATCCATTTTTCTATAATGACTATTTCTGATGGAAGTTTTGTGGTTTGTTTTCAGTTTCTGACTAAAAATTCAGATTTTATTATAAGCATTCATCATGTTCGTGTTTTAGTCTCTAACCTCTGTGGTAATAGCCAAGACAACATAAGTTAATACAAATAATGTACAATAATCAAAATCACCTACTAATTTGGGGAGCTAGGTTTGGTAGCAAATAAAAATTAAAAATGGAAAGATCCCGATTTACGGTCCTCCGACCGGGCTTTTCGTTAAGGTCCTTTCGGTCACTTTTATAATATATTAATAATTAAGTCAGTTTTAGTCTCATTAAAATATTTTCGTTTGGTATTAATTTCCCAGATATGTCATGGGATAGTTATAGTTAGCGTCATTTATTTATATTATATAGACCATAACCAACAAACTAATAACCACACATATTACTTATAGCCCCTATTCAAATGGTTAAAATCAAAATATATTATATATTATTTATAAATATATATAATTTATTGGTTCCAAACTTCAGCATATACTTAATTTTCTAACCATTTTTAT
>SEYY01017716.1:7500-29742 GCA_009176605.1 Armadillidium nasatum
GTTAAACTCCTCCATACGAACGCCTAAAAGGGTGCAATTACTTATAAAAGCCCCTTCAATAATTGGAAGGTCCTATACAGTCTAATTGGGATAATTTGAAGAGAGTGAGGTGATTGTATTCGGGGGAAAAGGCTTAGGCTAACGTTATAGGTAAGGCCTTTTTTTTTTTTTGTATGGCGTCAACTTAAATAAATAAAATTAATTTTTTTTTTTTTTTTTTTATTTTAAATTGCATTCAAAGGTTAAAAATCAAATAGTTAAAGATTTATATTTTATAAAATAGTTTAAATAATTCTGTACGTACTTAAAAGTAAATAAGTCAAATATTCGTGCACTAATTTATATTTTATACGCAGCTGTTAACTGTAGTCAAACTTGATACTAGTTGAGATTCGCGTTATATGAAATACTATAATAATAATAATAATAATAATAATAATAATAATAATAATAATAATAATAATAATAATAATAATAATAATAATAATAATAATAATAATATTTTTAAATAATTTAGGAATTCAATGTCAGCTTTAGTTTTTAATATATATTTTACATTTCCCTTCCATTTAACTAAAACTTTTCTTCTGATTTAAATTTAATTTTCTTAACATAATTTTTGAGCACATTTTACAGAGAAAGTAAGAAGCGTAATTATATTTATTTTCAAACCGGTTTCGTCTGTAAGCTTCGAACATCGTTAGAGTTTGGATTCTTACAGATAAATTAATTTTTTTTAAAAATAAAAATTAAAAATAAAAATTAAGATTATAGATTATAAAATTAAGAAATATTTCATATTATCTCTAGTTTGAGTGACAGTACATTTAAACAATGTTAACGTTTGGCTTGCAGTTTTTAATATAGTAAGCTTCAGCTATTGTTAATTTCTGCGCTTCACAAGAGGAGTAAAGAATTTTAAATGATTGGGATATATCACATATAGTTCGTAAATTTTACTGGGCTTAAAACGATGTTGGTCTGCCTTATCTGTTAATCTATTAGGCGCTTAAACAATATACGTCGACGTACAGTCAGACTCGGGAGAAGCAAATTGATATGATGATTAGCTAAAAGGGTATCCTTGGTACTAAAGCAAGAAGAAAGCGGTTTGCTTTTATGATATAGTTTTACTATTATTTTCGAATTGTTTGTGGGTTTTATATGGGCATCGATAATTCAACAAAGGCATTTTCCCACTTTATCAAAATTGAAATTTTTAAAATAAAAGCTAATTTTATCAGTTATTGCTAGTATTTTCCTGACTTTTATAAAGTATGGTCAGAGAGATGAAGAGGGAAAGGATGAGACTGTGTAGAAAGGCGTGTCTCACGAGTCCTTCTCAATGGAGGAGGTATGCGACAGGAGAGTTCAGAAGAAAAGAGTCCTTTGTAATAGCGATAGAATAGAGAGAGAGTGACGCAGAGAAAGAGATTGACTGGTAGAAAGAGATTGAAGAGAGTTAGTAAGAGCAAAAGAGTTTATAAGACGAAAAGTCCTAGTTTCCACCTTGTCAATTCCACAACACTAAATCAATGTCTTACAAATGACAAAATATTATGCGATGTTGTTTAAAAATTACATCGATATATCGATCACATCTCATCACTACTCTCGGGTCGGTGGTACCTGGTTCAAAACTAACGTAGAAACACTTTCCTCTGTCACATACACACCACCATATATATATATATATATATATATATATATATATATATATATATATATATATATATATATATATATATATATATATATATATATATATATATATATATATATATATATATATATATATATATAAATATATATATATATATATATATATATATATATAATATATATAAAATAATATACTAATGATGATAAGGAAATTTTTGGACACCTGCTTCGACGCTCATTTGAGCTTTTATTATAATTGGCAAAAACAAAATTTATTATTTTTTTATTTAAATTTTTTTTTTAAAGTTTTTTAATTATTTTTATTAATTTTTTTATTAATTTTTTTTTATTAACTTTTATTTTTATTGAATTGAAATTTCTTCGATTAATATAATAAGATAATTAATCATTGCTCTTAATTAAGATTTTCAGTTATTTAATTAAAATTATTAATGATATGTTTTTCTATTATATTTTATTGAAAGGGGGAATTTATTATTATTATTATTATTATTATTATTATTATTATTATTATTATTATTATTATTATTATTATGATTATTATTATTATTATTATTATTATTATTATTATTATTATGATTATTATTATTATTATGATTATTATTACTATTATCATTATTTAAACTATATTATCAGGAAATGATGTTAATAATAAATTTCAGTAGTAAAAAATTTGCTTCCAAAATATAAATATTAAAAAAAAATAATCAATAATAGAACATTAAATTACAATAAATTTCAACATTCATTACCCACTATTGACGTCGTTTTAGAGTTGCCGATTAGTATAACTAACATAATTATTATTATTATTATTATTATTATTATTATTATTATTATTATTATTATTATTATTATTATTATTATTATTATTATTATTATTATTATTATAGGTTTAGGTGGAATAATTATGTTAAAATTGTCTGAAAAGTAGAATTTACAGGGTCGATCTAAAAGAATTTTACATTTTAGGTTATTCACACAATGGTAAGATTTTCCTTTAAAAAAAATACATTTTGTCCCTAACCTAACCTAACCTTATATATATATATATATTATATATATATATATATATATATATATATATATATATATATATATATATATATATATATATATATATATATATATATATATATATATATATATTAGGGATGGAGCGATACCAAAATTTTTACCGATACCTAAAAATTTACCCGATATACCCGATACCCGATATACCGATACCGATACCTAAAAAGGGCCGATACTTGCCGATACCGATACCGATACTTTACTCTTATCCAAAAAAATTGCCGATACCGATACCGATACTGAAAGGTCGATACCGATACCGATACCGATACAGTATCGGAAAATATGCCGAAACTTGCCGATACCGATACCGATACTTCACTCCATCCCTAATATATATATATATATATATATATATATATATATATATATATATATATATATATATATATATATATATATGAACTTGTGAGTTTCGTACTCCAGTCGTTTGTCCGTTTGAAATTTGTCCTATTTAATTAAAGGAAATTCAAATGAATTGCAGACAAAAGGTTGCCAAGTACCGTTTAAAAAAGAATAAAAATTAAAATATATATATATATATATATATATATATATATATATATATATATATATATATATATATATATATATTATATATATATATATATATATATATATATATATATATATATATATATATATATATAGGTCAGACTGCACTTCTACATACTTAAATATTTAAAAAAAAGTACTTAACCTACGTAAAAAAGGATTACATTTTTAGAATCCTTGTTGAATTTCAGGTAGGAAACATTGGGAAATAAAAAATAAATTCTTATAATAATAAAGTTTACATTAGTAAAGTTTACTTATTTTTAAGTCTCGCGAGAATCTTACGCCTGGCAATGTCAGTTTTTTTTAAAATTTTTTCGAAATTGGAAAAAATGGGAAATACCCCAAATCGTCGACAGGAAAAATTGTCTACAGTAGCATCATCACTCACTGGTCGGTGGGTATGTGGGCAGAGCCCCCCCGTAGACAAATGTTCGGTATAACACCAAATTTAAGTTTGTTACGTCATTAGTTGCCGTTTATTACGTCATCAGTTGTCGTACAGAATCATTTTTTTTTTTTTTTTAAATTTATTTTCAAAATATTTTATAATTTTCTCACCGAAAATTCCACAAAGATTCCAAAAATGTTTTCCTTTTTTTACGTAGGTTCTGTAGTTTTTGAAATATGTAAGTATGTAGAAGTGCAGACTGACCGTATATATATATATATATATATATATATATATATATATATATATATATATATATATATATATATATATATATATATATATATATATATATATATATATATATATATATATATATATATATATATATATATATATATATATATATATATATATATCAGATAGGATACCTTAATTTATTAAGATGGTGCCATCTGGAAACTTTGACAACACCGTTCGATGCAATTATATGAGTAATCGATAAACTAATGGACGTTTTCTCAATCTTCAGTTTACATTTTTAAAATTATTTAATATTATTAGAGTACATGCATGGCAGGATAACATTTTTCTACAAGGTTCTCCACTTCTCTTACCGTCCGACCCGTGAGTGGTGATGAAATATATTTTATAAATGATATGTCGCTGTAATATAAAATTGTGACAAATAAAAGCTCACAATATTGCAGACAAATTTGTCTTTAAAATGGTATAAAAAGGTCACATTAAAAACTGAGAAGCCTCTGAAGTGTAAAACTCATAATTTCCCCCCCCCCCCCACACACACACACACACATTAGAACACGAATTACTTTAAGCTATTTATAATATTCGTATAAAATACCCCAAACATAAGATGTTAGTCAACGTCAAATTTTTTTTTTTTTAATATAAACCTTTTATTTATTATTGAGAAAATAAATATATTATTTACGTCATTTCCTACTAAATTACTGGGATATATATATATATATATATATATATATATATATATATATATATATATATATATATATATATATATATATATATATATATATATATATATATATATATATATATATAATATATATATATATATATATATATAACAACTTTTTTTTACAGTATAAATATATTATTTACGCTTTTTCCTAATAACCACTAAATTTTTTCCAATTAAATATTCATGGACTAGAAAAAATCATCATCATTATTATTATTATTATTATTATAATTATTATTATTATTAATATCACAATAAATTATTTTTATTGTTACTGTCTCCCTCAAAAGTAGAAAATTATTTTCATAATTTCTTAATGCAAGATTTAAAGATGGAAGAAAATCTTACTTAAAACTCAAAAGCGAATTTACGCACTATTTGCATATAATATTTATATAATATATATGCAAATTCTTTATGAAAATAGCGTAAATTTAGCTCCTCCTTGCCACCAACTTAAGTCCTGCTTAAATTCGATGCGTCTCAAAAGCCCCCTTACCAGCCATATGCGTAACAGGTCTACTTTGTTGTGCGAGATCATTAAGCCGCTTATCTCCCTCTTTCCCGCCATGCATATTCATACGCGCTCATGTTACTCTTTAGCATATTTTACGCTCCCTTATTGATTTTCTTTTTTTTTTTTTTTAGGGAGGTAGATTATTCATTTGCAATAATAATATTTGCTTTGCTTCTCATTATTATTATTATTATTATTATTATTATTATTATTATTATTATTATTATTATTATTATTATTATTATTATTATTATTATTATTATTATTATTATTATTATTATTATTATTATTATTATTATTATTATTATTATTATTATACAGTTATTATGTAGGAATGAAAGTATCGATATTTTCTAATAAAATATGATATACCTAACTTCTTAATTGAAAAATTATGATTTCTTTTTCGCAAACTTTGATAAGAAAAAAAAAATCATTTTATTCTGTGCTGAAATTTTAAACTTTATTTTTGGTAAATTTTTGCTCGACTATTTTCATTCCTTACTCAAAATCATTTCCACCAATTACATTTTTTGAATATGATGAAAATTAAAATTGAAAATGTTTAAATTTAGCACTTCACAATAGCAACCGACCTCGCAATATATATATATATATATATATATATATATATATATATATATATATATATATATATATATATATATATATATATATATATATATATATATATATATATATATATATATATATATATATATATATATATATATATATATATATATATATATATATATATATATATATATATATATATATATATATATTCTGGCATTTTGCAAAAAATTCTTCCTCTTTCCCTCCTTTAATATCTTCCGACGGCACAACTGCTGTTTTACCTTCTTCTAAAGCTGAACTCTTTGCTCAAACTTTTGCCTCTAATTCAACCTTAGATGATTCCGGAGCTATTCCTCCTCCTTCAACCCCCTCTAACTCAATTATGCCTAAAATTAGAATTTCTTCTAAAGATGTCATTTCTGCTCTCTCTGAGCTTAATACTAAGAAGGCGTACGGTCCCGATGGTATTCCTCCTGTGGTTCTCAAAACTTGTGCTTCCGAGCTTGCACCCTGCCTCGGTAAACTATTTCGTCTTTGTCTCTTCTACTTCAACCTTCCCTTCTTGCTGGAAACGTGCGCTCATTCAACCTGTGCCGAAGAAGGGGGACCCCTCTCAACCCTCCAACTACCGTCCTATTTCTTTGACCTCCGTTCTTTCTAAAGTTTTCGAATCTATCCTTAACAGGAAGATTTGGAAACATCTCAATTCTTCTAATCTTATCTCTGATCGCCAGTATGGCTTTCGTAAGAAACGCTCTACGGGTGATCTTCTTTCCCTTCTCTCTGACTCTTGGTCCTCCGCTCTTCGGCATTTCGGTGAATCTTTTGCTGTCGCGCTAGACATATCGAAAGCCTTCGATAGAGTCTGGCACAAAGCTTTTATTTCTATCCTTCTCTCTGTGATCTTCTCGCTAATTTCCTTTCTGGTCGTTTTATAGCAGCTGTTGTAGACGGCCACCGTTCATCCTTTAAATCTATTAACAGTGGTGTTCCTCAGGGTTCTGTCCTATCACCTACACTTTTTCTACTTTTCATTAATGACCTTCTCTCTATCACCTCATCTCCTATCCACTCCTATGCTGATGACTCCACTCTTCATTATTCCTTCCAGTTTGAAAAACGTCCCACCCAACAGCAGTTGATAGACTCGAGAAGGGTGGCCTTGGAGCAACTAACCTCTGATCTTTCTCGTATTTCAAATTGGGGCAGAGAAAACATGGTTGTTTTCAATGCCTCAAAAACTCAATTCCTTCATCTCTCCACTCGACACAATCTTCCACACAACTATGATATCTTCTTCGAAAACACACAACTCAAGCCTTCATCTGTTCTTAATATTCTTGGTGTTTCTTTTTCTCTCGTGATCTTTCTTGGAAAGATCACATCACTTCTCTTTCTAAACAAGCTTCTAAGAGGTTGGGTGTTCTGAGGCGCCTTCAGAATTACTTCACGCCACCCCAGTTGCTTGCTCTGTATAGGAGTGTTGTTCGCCCCTGTATGGAGTATGTTTCGCACATCTGGGGTGGTTCCACACATACAGCTCTCCTAGAGAAGGTGGAGTCAAGGGCATTTCGTCTCATCAACTCTCCTGCTCTTACTAACTCTCTTCAATCTCTTTCTGCCCGTCGAATTGTTGCGTCACTCTCTCTTTACCATCGCTATTACAACGGACACTGCTCTTCTGAACTCTCTCGTCGCATACCTCCTCCATTGAGAAGAGCTCGTGCGACACGCCTTTCTACACATTCTCATCCTTTCTCTGTCCAACTCTCCGACCCCAGACTTAACCGCTATGCTCAGTCTTACATATACTCTACTGGTAAAGTCTGGAACACACTCCCTTCATCTGTTTTTCCTAACTTCCTTTGACTTGCATACTTTCAAACGCCGTGTATCTGGACACGTCGGCCACCATCGACCATGATAATGGATCTTTCCCAACTCCGGTGGAATTTGGTAGGCCTCTGGCCTTTGCCCACCGGAGGAAACATAAATATATATATATATATATATATATATATATATATATATATATATATATATATATATATATATATATATATATATATATATATATATATATATATATATATATATATATATATATATATATTATATATTATTATATATATATATATTTATATATATATATATATATATATATATATATATATATATATATATATATATATATATATATATATATATATATATATATATATATATATATATATATATATATATATATATATATATATATATATATAAATATATATATATATATATATATATATATATATATATATATATATATATATATATATATATATATATATATATATTATATATATATATATATAGATTTTTCAATTTTCAATTTATACTTTTATCTACACATTTTTTGCATATAATAAACCGGAAAAATGCATTTTATATCCCATTAATTTTTAAATTACTTATATATATATATATATATATATATATATATTATATATATATATATATATATATATATATATATATATATATATATATATATATATATATATATATATATATATATATATATATATATAAAAGAAACAATTTCCTTATAAGTATCGTCCTAGGTTCTCAAATGATATATTTCTTCTGTTTATTGACAAACACATTCACGATACTCTCTGGAAACAGATTCGTATATAAGTTAAATTTATACGTGTTAATACCGCGCGGGATCCCGAGCTGTTTCCTGCTGGGGAAAATGACATGTTACAAATGGGTTCTTGACCCATTTACTATCAGAAAACCATTTAAGTGTAACTTTTTTTAAAAAGCGTGCAAGTATCTGCTATTTCACACATCTTCCCTGTCGTTTATACCTGAATGGGGAAAGCTTCGTGGAAAAATATTGTTAAAAAAGGCATTTTGTTTACCAATAAACGTAAGGTACTTTATTTGCCCTTAATGCCCTTAACCACATTACGTTTATCAAGTGAATGCTAATACCTAATAACAAATGTGAAATTCTTTAGAAAAAAACTCTAACTAGTTTTATTTTTATCAATTTTTAGCCACTGTTTTTTTTTTTTAGCTAATTTACAAATACACAGAAATATGTTAATTTTATTTTTTTTTTAATTTGATAATCATTAATAATATAATTTATGCGATAGCACAAAAAAATAAAAATAATAAGGAAACATTTTTTTAAAAGCCTTTTTGGCTCATATTTTACATATGTATCCGTTTGTAATTTTTTGGATTCATTGTTTTCCTCTAAATTAGAATCTAAACATTATGAAGGATTATGAATAATTCTATAACTAGGGAAAGCTTTCTCCAATTCCACTTAATGAGATTTAATTGTCATTGAACCAAGGAATTAAAGATTATGATATGGAGTATTATAAATAGTTTAAAATGAGTAGGTGGATGGAAAACCGTATCTTGTTCAGTGATTAAGCTATATTTTCCCTAAATGGTAAAGTTAGCAGATATTATGACAGATATTGACTGACTCTTTCATTGGATGAAGGAAGGACATGTACAATTCAATCCAAGGGGCATGCATGGGCTGCTCTGTTTTGAGATACGGTAATAAATCCGCATTATTTCCCCCCACACCTGTGACTGGTCAATCATATCTGCCTATGTTAACACATCTTATTGCACCTACATTAGATCTAATACCATTAATCCATCGGAGAGGTATGTAGTTTCAGCAGAGTGGAGTTCCGCCACATTTGAAAATCTATGAAAAACTTTAAAGATAAATGAATTAGAAGACGTAAGCCCTTTGAACAACCTCTTTGATTTTCATACCTTACATCCTTAAATTAACTGTTTAAAATAACTTTTCCAGAACAATAAAGTCGTTAAAAGTTAACAAGAGAATTTGAAATCAAAGCAACAAATGCTCTTATGTTCAGAAATGTGAAAAAAAAAAAACTTATTTTGAACGTGTTAAAAGTACATGTTAAAAAGTATATGGATGTCAAATGAACCTGATTATTATGATTAGCGCAGTCTCTTCTTGACACATCAAAAGTCTCCCTCCCTTCCCCAAAAGAATAAAAGCGTTGCCTTTCTTTCATTCCATTAATATTAATGCTTCTATCTTTATCTAAAAAATTTTAATCTATAAAAACAAGAAATTGAAAAATATGTTGAGCAAAGTAAATTATTATCTGCTATCCTTTCAATATCTTCGACAACTACACTTTAATATGTCAAAAAATAGATGGATCATTCATGTTCACAGAATTTTAAGGTTAAAGATCAATTCAATTTTATTTTTGTCCTTTAAATAGTCACAGAGAACGGACCTTAACTTTGATTTTTAGTGGTTGGAAAACATTTTTCCTTAAAGAAAAATCAAAATTTTCTAAACTCCTAAATTGCCAATTGGCTTATGTTGGCAGTGGAAGTCTTATAGCTAAGTTGCCTACGCGAAGCTCTCGCATGTTTAGTGTTTGTATTTCTCCTTTACAGGTTATGAGTATACGCTGGAATATAAATTCACGGGAAAAGAGATCAAGAGCTAATTATTTTAGTTAAGGGACACTAATATATATTTTTTTTTATTGTAATGGAGTTTTTCTGTAATTTATTACATTTTCTGTAAAGGTAATTATTTATCAGAATTGTCTTTTAAATCACAAAAACAGTTAACATATGTAATAGAACATTCTTTCTCATAAAATTATTCCTCTCGTGGAATCGTGGAAAAACAGTATTCGAACTCTGTCCAATAGTAATTTTAACAATACTTGTAGTTTTCCCTATGAAGGTGTTATATATATATATATATATATATATATATATATATATATATATATATATATATATATATATATATATATATATATATATATATATATATATATATATATATATTGTCATAGACTTTACTAGACGTGTGCACCAGTGGTTTGTTAAGAGAACCTGTCATTGCGTTAACCATTTGGAACATAGTTAAGAAACATCTAGCTTAAAGCTTCCCCTTCTTCATTTTGAAAATACATAAAAGAGAGCATCACGAGCTCTCATAGCTTGTGGACGTGTTTCATTCGCTCTGAACTTGTGATGGCTTGAAGGGCAGTATTTGTCTGCCTGGAGGGACGGCATATGCCCTCGTAGGTGAGGTCCGCTCTCAAAACCAAAACAAAATAGATAAAAATAGAAAAGGTTAAAGAATGTTTGACTTGGAAATTTACTGTTTATCGAAGGTTTAGTCATTTAACAAGAGGTTTGGGCACATTTTCAAATCTATTGTTATTTCTTTTGTTTTAATATATTATATTAAATTGTCAAGCTGTAAAATATTGTTAAACATTTCCTGTAACTTACATTCAAGAATTTTTTTTTTTTTACAGTAACAAGATAACAAATTTGTAACATTTCATTTTGGGAAGGTTGTTTGCATTACGTAAATGTATTATAAATCTACGTTTCGGACACATCTTTTTAATATGTAATGGGAAATTGAAATTTAAGTTGAAGTAAGTGTTTTTCAAAAGCATTCTAACTATTAAACAAAATATTAACAGATGAAACTACTAAGCAATATTAAAATAACTAATAGCAAACGAAAAAAATCTATTAAACTAATTATTATGAAAATTGTTTGTTAAGGCAAGCAATTAACGAAATTTTATAATTTTATAAGGAATTGAATGGGGCTCTGCCCGTGAGCGATGATGATATCTGTGTAAAAAAAAAAAAAAAAAAAAAACGGTAAATATGCATGGTTCGTCTCTTACCTGGTGCTTAGTTGTTATTCAAAATATAAACTGGAAATATAATGTATATTGAAGAAAAAAAAAATGGGTCGGAAAATAAAATTCGCTAAGTTAAAATGCACTTAAGGTAGAAAAAAAAATTCGAACATCATAAAGTTTGGTTTTCGTCTTCCACTTTGACAATATGACGTAAGAAATTGGACAGAGGAAGATAATCGGAAAATATATCGATTCTGATGTAGGTATATAAATCGTTAAATGTAACAAACTAGTTCGACTTAAACTAACCTTGACTCAAAAGGTAAATATACGCTAAAGGCCAGCAAATAGGCCTAACCTAAATAAAAATGAATAAATAAAAAATGTGCTAAAATATACTTTTTAAGTATTTCAAATATCTAGCTACAACGTTATGAAATATCGATACGTTAATATTGACAATTTTTTTTATGCTGCCTATATCGCTATAAAGCGTAGGCACGTTCGGTGTGATCAGCCTAATTATATCAATTTATAACAGCATTTTTAGTACATTAACTATTTTTAATTAAATTGATTGAATTTGATTTTTCGACCCATTTTTATCGTTTTTCTTCAATATAAATTACATTTCCAGTTTATATTATGAATAAAAAGCTAAATACCAGGTAAGAGGTGAACTATGCATAATAACCCCCCCCCCAAAAAAAAAAAAAAAAAAATAATTAATTAAACAAAAGTAATATTTTGTACTTGTGGTTTGACAGAAATATTTAAAATTAGTTAGTTATTTGTAAAGAAAAAGGTCTTTAGTTTCTATTGATGAATTCATTTTTTAATCTGAAGATTATAAAAAATTAGAAATAATTTATTATTATAATAATAATAATAATAATAATAATATAATAATAATAATAATAATAATAATTTAAAGTAATTTATAATAATAACATTAATAATAATAATAATAATAATAATAATAATTAATAATAATAATAATAATAATAATAATAATAATTAAATTTTTAATAATAATAATAATGATAATAAACTAGAAGTAATTTCTAAAATAATAATAATAATATATAATAATAATAAAAAATTAGAAATAATTTATAAAAATAATAATAATAATAATAATAATAATAATAATAATAATAATAATAATAATAATAATAATAATAATTTACCTACAAGTATATTATTATATACAATTATAATATGTAAAATTTGGTTGCAAAAATCTTTGCGAAAAACGACTTGTTATTAGCCCCTTGAGAGCGTCGCCTAATTATCACTTTATCTCTCATCCCATCAACGAGAACTCATTTTATTCTTAAGAATTATATAAAAAATATTAAATGAATAAGGTCATTAAGGCTAAGATAGAAGACATGAGAAGACGGAAAGGGATTTATCGCATAATAATCATTTGTAATTTCAGGAAAGGAAGATGGATAGGATGTGTGTGTGTGTGTGTGTGTGTGTGTGTGTGTGTGTGTGTGTGTGTGTGTGTGTGTGTGTGTGAATGTGTGGGTGGATGAGCGTGTGTATATGTATATGAATGTCTGCAACAAAATTGGTAAGGTTATGGGGTTTAAAGGATTATTGATGTCAGACTAATTTCTCCTGTTATGTAATTGTACACTGCAATAATTGTCCTAACGAATCGTTGGGACAAGTGGCAAAAATGTCACAACAAATTTTTTTCAATTATTTACTTATTAGAAAATAAATCGGTGAAGCTCTTTTTTTATTCTTAACATGTCTTTTTCTCTATTGAAAATTTTATTGTGGCATTTTTGCAACTTGTCCCAACGATTCGTTAGGACAATTTTTTTTGCAGTGATAGGAAATGATTTTGAATCGCTGCTCATAACATTAATCTATATTTACATTCGTCAAATAGGAACAATGAAACCATCATTGATGGTTGGGTTAAAATTATGAACAAAGCATCGGTGAGTCTTAACACTTTTTTCAATTAATTAAAGTTTATGCTTCAGATATATTCAAATATAAATTCAATAATCGATGAATCATTTAAAAATTTAAACATTAAAATGCCCAACAATAACCATTAAAAATAAATAATGCTAAAAGAACCACTGATCGTTATAATTCTTTGATGGTTCATCAATATTCAAAACATTCAATAAATATAAGAACTACATCAGAAACTTGTGAAAATTGTCGTTTTCTGATGATAAGAGGGTGAATATATATATATATATATATATATATATATATATATATATATATATATATATATATATATATATATATATATATATATATATATATATATATATATATATATATATATTGCCGTCTACCGTGGCACAAACGGTAGAGTGATTGACCCACGTGCTTAAAGGTACCTGTTCGATCCCACTTGCGGATCGTAGGTATATTCTACCTCGAAAAGTTCCTCTCATCGAATATATATATATATATATATATATATATATATATATATATATATATATATATATATATATATATATATATATATATATATATATAATATATATATATATATATATATAGACTACTGGGACAGAATTAACGGATCACATTCAATTTAGTATTTGATGGCCGACTATGCATTAAAATCAGATTGTGTAGTGTTTATAGTGATCCAAACGCAGCAACAAAGGTAGGTTTAAACAATAGAAAAACCAACAAATTTAACTATCGGTATGCAGTACACACTATGCTCAGTCCGAGTGCACACCACGAAAATTGCAGTATAAAAATTCTCTTTGAGAGTTCACATCGAGCTTTGAAGGATTCTGTTGTTACGCGAGTGCATACCAATTGCAATGTCAGTGTCATATTTTACCCTAGGTTGTCTGAAGAATTGACAGACTCATAGCAAGAGAAGAGGAATTTGTGTTCAGTGAGATCTTACTATTTAATCAGGCTTCTTCTCGAGAGAAGTGGCTTGGGGAGTCTACTCCGTCGGTTCAGGCAGACTGGTAGCAACCATAGATGACAAGGTCTTGGTAGCCCGAGCGACACTTCGGTGAGGGATGACATAATTCTCCTTATAGCAATTCCACGAGATCGATTCCAAACGAGCGTTTTGCTATGAAATCTGCTCCGAAGAGTAGACATGTGCCCGTTTCCGAAAATACAGTTCGAAGAAGCCTGCACAAGTCAAGAATGGCTGCTATAGGGCCTGTCACCGGTCCTCTTCTCACCAGGTTGCAGAGGGTTTCCCGATTGCACTTTGCACAGGATGAGACTGTGTAGAAAAGCGTATTGAACAATTGCTTCAAAGTGGAGGAGGTATACGACTGGAGAGTTCGGAAGAAGAGTGTCCGTTGTAATAACGATAAGATGTAGACAGTGACTCAAAAATTTGACGGAAGAAAGAGACTGCGGAGAGTTAGTGAGAGCGATAGAAGTCATAACACGAAAAACCATAGAATTCACTTTTTCAAGACCCCCAAATGTTAGGAGTACTCCATACAGGGACAGACAACACCCTTATAAAAGTAGGCAACTGTGGTGGAGTGTGGAAATGCCAAGAGTGACTAAGTACATCCAACCTCTTGAAAGTTTGTTTAGAAAGAAACACCAAGAATATTAAGAATAAGAAAAGGTTTGGGTTGTGTTTTCGAGAAAGATGTCATAGATGTGTGGAAGATTATGTCGAGAAGAAAGATGGAGGACCTGAGTTTTTGAGGAGTTCAAAACAAAAATGTTTTCTCTGTCCCAAATAGAAATGAGAAAGATCAGAGATTAGTTGTCCCAGGACCACCATCCTGGTGTTAATTAATTGCTATTGGTGGGACCTCTTTCAGAATAAAAGGAATAATGAATAGTAGAATCGTTGACATAAGAGCTGATATCTGAGGAAGTAATAGAGTGAAGTCATAAATGTAAAGTAGAAAAAGAATTGGGAAAGGACAGATTCTTGAGGAAGTAGATTTAAAAGATGAGTTGCCGTCTTCCACAAAAGCTACAGAAGGAACCGGAAATGGCATCAGAGAGAAGGTCTCTAACGAAGAATTCGGCTTTACCAGAAAGTATAGATAATGAAAGAGGAAAGTTTTGAAATCAAAACTTTGTTCCAGACTATCAAACATTTTCGATTCCTCTTGGGCCACATTGAAATATTCATCGAAATGCCGAAGAGCTGAAGACCAAGAGTCAGTGAAAAGATCACCGGTAGAGCATACTTTAGGAAATCATACAGGAGATTAGACGTAAGATTGCCAGAATTGAGATGTTTTCAAATCTTCCTGTTAAGGATAAATTAGAAAACTTCAGAAAGAAGATTTAAATAAACAGGACAATAGTTAGAGGATTGAGAGGAATCTCCTCTTCTTTGACATGATACAGGCCGAACGTGTGCACGTTCCCAGCAGGAAGGGAATTCGAAGTGGAAGGACAGAAATTAAATGGTTTGCCCAGGCAGAGTGCAAGTCCAGAAGTACAAGTTTTGAGAGCCACTAAAACAAATAACATCAGGACCATACGCCTTCTTAGTGTCAATCTAAGAAAAGCAGAAATAACTTCATTAGAAGGAATTACAATATTAGGCATAATTCATTTGGAGGGAGTTGGAGGAGGAGACAGCAAGGAATCGTCTAAGATGAAGTTAGAAGCAAAGGTATGAACGAAGAGTTCGGCATTATCAGAAAGAAAAACGACAATTGTATCGTCAGAAGATGCTAGAGGGACGGGGAAGAAGAAAATTAGAATTTTATTTGTTTTTTTAGCAAAAAATGTCAGAAAGTCGTGGAAGAGGAACCAGAAAGATATATAAGGATCATTATCTACTAAGAAATGAGTTTTTGATATTACAAAGAATAGATATTTCAAGGTTCCCTGGTGAAGTATTAGTTGCGTGCTTCTGAAGTGTGAAGACAAAAATAATTCCGGAAGACAGCATCCCTGCGTCTTATAACACGAGAACAAGCATTGTTAAACCAAGATTTGTTATATTTAATGAATGAAAAGCACACAGAAAGTACGCCTCCATGTCAGAGAGAATCACCTCGGAATGCCCTTAGCAAGCTCTGATGTACCCTTCCACAAAAAGCAATATATATATATATATATATATATATATATATATATATATATATATATATATATATATATATATATATATATATATATATATATATATATATATATATATATATATATATATATATATAGCAGTCATCCTATAAACAATATCAATAAAGTTATGTGCCAAATTTGTCTCCCTACGGAAGCTTTGTTAGGGAAATAAATTAATATATAAATATAAAATATTTGATAGAGAGATGAGAGAGAGAGAGAGAGAGAGAGAGAGAGAGAGAGAGAGAGAGAGAGAGAGAGAGAGAGAGAGAGAGAGAGAGAGATCAATAAGATAAATACAATAATAGGAGCCGTCCTTCATCTAATTCTATATTTGGAAAATCTTATTTTTTCTTATAATTAAATTACAGATTGGGGAACAAAAAGTGAAAACAAATCTTTTGGATTAATTTTATGATATGAAGGGCTTCACATATATATATATATATATATATATATATATATATATATATATATATATATATATATATATATATATATATATATATATATATATATATATATATATATATAATATATATATATATATATTATATATATATATATATATATATATATATATATATATATATATATATATATATATATATATATATATATATATATATATATATATATATATATATATATATATATATATATATATATATATATATATATATATATATATATATATATATATATATATATATATATATATATATATATATATATATATATATATATATATATATATATATATATATATATATATATATATATATATATATATATATATATATATATATATATATATATATATATATATATATATATATATATATATATATATATATATATATATATATATATATATATATATATATATATATATATATATATATATATATATATATATATATATATATATATATATATATATATATATATATATATATATATATATATATATATATACATATATATATATATATATATATATATATATATATATATATATATATATATATATATATATATATATATATATATATATATATATATATATATATATATATATATATATATATATATATATATATATATATATATATATATATATATATATATATATATATATATATATATATATATATATATATATATATATATATATATATATATATATATATATATATATATATATATATATATATATATATATATATATATATATATATTATATATATATTTTATTTATTTTCTTTTTTTTCTTTAAACTCTTTAACCTACAATTCAGTAGAAGGTTGTTTTTTGGTGCAGTGATTTCCAGCGCTAGTCCTTCAGTATAACACTTCTAGGTAGGTTTTTCAGCCTTTTACTGGGACCAGCATCTTTCCCCAACTGACCTCGATCCAAATAAACTTATCTTTTTTAAGTGATTCAGATTATTATTTTTGTTAGGTAAAAAGGTTTTCATTGCTAGTCTTGGAGCTGTTGCAAGCAATTAAATTACTGGGTCGGGTTGCTAGGCCTGTCACTCTATAATCATGAGAAGATAATCTTAATATGGTTCGACTGAATCAAAAAACCATTTTTCATTGATCAGACTTTGTAATTTTAAATTCCAAATTGTTTCTTATGAAAAATGAACTGCTTTAAATGCAGTAAAATAAATGAACTGATTAAAATTGCCTAAAATATTATTTTTGATATTTATAACTATGATATTCTATATTAGTTCATGTTTTAAAATATTACTTGTATTCTCCTACCGCATATCTAAAAATTACTTTTTATGGTGAGCTAGTTTTCTTTAGAATAAAAATAAAATATTTGCAAATAAAATAGAATGTATAATTACATTTCTCTGCACTGCAAAATTTGTCCTAACGAATCGTTGGGACAAGTGCTATAAAATGTCAAAGTGAAATTTTCAATAGAGAAAAAGACGTGTTTAGCATAAGAAAGTCGCTTCACAGATTTATTTTATAAGAAAATAATTGAAAAAAATTGTCCTGACGAATTGTTGGGAACAATTCGTCAGGACAATTTTTGCAGTGTGCTAACGTGTTCCGTCTGTAAAAATATAGAGTAAATTAACAGATATTTGGGTTCAATCCCAAAAGTTCTTACACTTTTTTCTAAGACCTAAAATATTAGGTAATAATTAAAGATAATTTTAATTAAGTATAATTTAAATTTTTTTTTAACACTGAGTTAAGAGGAAAAGGAAATTTTTTTAACATTAAATTTTAAACGAAACTTTTTTGGGAAACCGATTTACAATATTAAAGTAATTTTAATTAAGTATATCAAATAACACTGTTAAGAAAAATAACATTAAATTACAAGTTTACAGTAGTTTTTGATAGTTTTGATGGTAAAAAGCCTCTGTCAATTTTCAACTTTTGGACTTCTTCTGAAGAATATAAGTCTTTGAAATAAGATATATTTTGAAGCGTTTGTTTTGACAAGATCTTCATAATCTTCCTTGGTTGAGTCTTGAATATTTATAACAAGTTGAGTGAACTAAAAATAAATTTTTTTTTAGCTCATCCTCTACAATCTACATGGTTTAAATATTAATTCTGATCTATAATTAATAATATAATATATTGGAATTAATTAAGAAATTTTGGTTTTAAATTTAAAACTTTTAATTATTTTTTTATTTATAATTTTTTTTTCAATTGCTTTTATATAATCAGGCAATCCGGCAATTATACAAGAATCTTTTGACCCAATGCACGTTTGCATTATAAGTTCATTTTTTGATTCTCTCACTTCTGTTCATTGCTGTTAATAATGCATCCATCTCAGACGACAGTACGATAATCAAAGCATTCTCCCTTCCAAAAAAAATGCCTAAAACTGAACTATTGTTTGAAATCTCTTGATGTTCTCAGTCTTCTCATTCCGTCTTCTATTTCACTCATTTCTTTACCCGGCTGTTGTTGCGTCCATCTCAGACGACAGTACGATAATCAAAGCGGTGATTCTCTCCTTCCCCCCCTAAAAAACTGCATAAAACTTGCAAACATTGTTTGCAGATCTCTTGCATGTTGCTCAAGTCATTGCTCATTTCCGTCTTCTAAATTTCAAAAAAAATTTAATTAATTAAAAAAAAAATTAATGTTAATTAATAATCCAATCTAAATAAATAAATATATAATATATATAATATATATATATATATATATATATATATATTATATATATATATATATATATATATGAATGAATTTAAAGAAATAATTTTTCTCATATTATTTTGTAATGTTGTTAAAAAAACGAAATTAAAAGTTATTATTTTTATATAAAATGATAACACTCTATCCTATATTATCTGATTATTATTCCCGCAACATGGTTATATGATAACCCGCCCTCTCTGCTGCTGCGTCAGGCTCTAGATTCACATCTACATCGTGTATTTACACCTTTTTAGAAATAAAATTAATTTTTTAAAAAAATTTTTATTTTTATTTATTATTTTTTTTTTTTTTTTTACTACAAATATGAAACTAAAAGTGATGAATTAGGTACGATACCCCAGCACCCTCAGAACCCTGAGAACCCTCAGGAGACAGCCGCAACAGGGCTGGTTAGGTATGATAACCCCACCCACTCTGCTGCTGCGTCAGGCTCCAGAGGGTCCACAGGGTTCGTGTATTTACACATTTTCAGGAAAATAAATTAATTTTTTTTAAAAATTAATAAAAATAAAATATTTAGTGAAAACAAAGAAATATGTTAAAAATTTTAAAAAGAAATATTTTCTAAATTTTTGCTTTTTAAAACAAAAACAAACAAACAAAAACAAGAAATTTTTTGTTGTTGTTTACAAATATCTGAAATTTTTTTGTATGCTATCAATTTTAAAATATTTGCCAATGGTCAAAAAAACGGCATCTCGTCGCTTATGACGTCATCCAAAGGGCGCCACGAATCTTAATTAGATTAGAAAACCGTTACCACCCAAAGAAAGCTCATTTCATCGCCGGCTGTCATACAAGCAAGCAACACGTCTCTCTGAACGCTCTCTTCAATGTAAGTAAAATATATTTATTTCTTATAATTATATATTATTATTTTTTATTATTTTATTATTATTCTTATTTAATTAAAAAAAATTATATTTTATTTTTATTATTATATTATTATTATTATTTTATTATTTATATTATTATATATTATTATTATATTTATTATTATTATTATTATATCATTTTCGAAGTAGGAGTGGTCTTTATTTAAGTCCCTCCATCAAAAATATGCAAATTATGCAAATTTGCAATATTTTGCAACATTATCCTCTAAGTCATTTTATACTATTTTCTAACATTTTTTACACATTTTCCATCATATTTTGCTATTTTTTACCCATTTTTTTCCTTATAAAACTTAGGGTAGGCGTGCAACTTTTGCACGATGCATGCATTAGGCCTAATTAACCCTTTATGTCCCCCTCACCCTTTTACCCTTTCACCCTTTTTTAACCCTTTTACACCCCTACCCTTTTTATGCAAAAAAAAAAATTTTTTTTTTGCAACATTTAATTGATGAGACTGTTGATGGCTATTGCTGATCTTGCGTTGAAGATCCTGCATTTGGGCCGTCGATAGTGCTCATTATACTATATTATATTAATATTATATATATATATATAATATTTATATATATAATATATATAATATATATAATATATATATATATATATATATATATATATATATATATTATATATATATATATATATATATATAATATATATATATATATGTGGAAAGTAGATAACCTGCAATAGAATCGTATGTGGAATTCTTATTACCTAAAAGGTCTGCTGAAAAACGATATATTTGTTCTCATTTCTCATACCAAATTCTCTCGATATATATATATATATATATATATATATATATATATATATATATATATATATATATTATATAAATATATAATATTAATATATTATAGGTGTACCCTAACATGTACTAAATTTACTGGTTTACAATTATTAACTTTGATCAAGTGTTTATTGACATTTTACAGTCTAATAAATAAATTAAAAATGAAATGATTATTGAGTACATGAGTCTTTTCTGAATATCGATAACATATTCGTGTATGTTCGCATGTTTAAATTGATTTCCACCATTCTCCAAACGAGTCTTGATAACATTGTCTAATGGATG
The DNA here is from genome assembly GCA_009176605.1 of Armadillidium nasatum. NCBI lineage: Eukaryota > Metazoa > Arthropoda > Malacostraca > Isopoda > Armadillidiidae > Armadillidium > Armadillidium nasatum. The sequence goes on from SEYY01017716.1 coordinate 29,288, forward strand.
CTACATCATCGCTTATCATATCATTTATAATTTCGTGATTATTGCCTTGGAATTTTGTTTTTCAGATCTAAGATTGTCAAGTTTTGCTGCGTAAACCTAATCATACAGGTATCCCAAAAAACAGAAATCTACTGGTGTGAGGTCTGGGGACCGTGCAGGGAATTCAATACCTTTAATTCGCCCAATACATCCTTCCGGAAGTGATGCATCGAGATATGCCTTTGCCTCACGATGTAAGTGGGGAGGCGTCCCATCTTACTGAAAATAAGTCTACGTCTCCAAATATCACTTCAATGCGTGGGTCCACGGAACGGGGAATACCCAAAAACCGCTGACAGGACAAACTGAGAAAAGAGTCAAGCCGTCCACATCGTAAACACGCTAAAACGTGGTCATTCAAAAGCTAACTTGTTTGTTAAGGAAAATCGGTCGGCATTTTTTCACAACTCAGCCAA
>SEYY01017717.1:0-12144 GCA_009176605.1 Armadillidium nasatum
TGATTCTATTCTTGGACTTGGTCTCTGATGGTGTCGGGTGTTTGATCCTGTGTTGTCACAAGAGCGAAATTTCAATAAATAAATAATATCTCAATCGATCTCTTTCTCAAGATAAATCTTGAGATACTTAGATAAGTTTTCACAAATTTTACTTACATCTCGTACGTTCTTATTTCCTATCGTAATTCCTTTCTTGATCTTTCCTATTACTAACAATTAATAATTTCCGCCGCTCTTCTCTAACATCGACTCGATCGCCCTGGGACCGGTAAAATCACAAAGTAATAATCAGAACTTAATTGGGTATATATATATATATATAATTTGAATTTAAAAATTGTCTTTGTAAAAGTTATTTTTTTTTTAATTTGAATTGCTCATTTGGAGATCTTAAACAGTTGTCATAAAGGTACTTACAAATAAAGGTTAGTTTAAGTTGAGAAGCTTCTTTTCCCTGTGTCTGAAGCCCTTATTGATTGACTTTGAGACTTTAGGAAATAGACCACTTACTAGTTACTGACGAACCGACCGAGTGACGAAAAATTTAGTTACTTGGAAGACATAACATTTCTCAAACATTACTATCTACGTGTTCCGAGGGAGGGTCCAGTGACAGAACACCTGATAATTAAGAAACGTCTGGCCACGGTTGGAGCTTAAAAACCTCAAAATACACGGTGAGTTAGATGTATATTATATTTTATCTTATGTGAGGGAATAAGGGCCTTAAAAATTGGGATACCTGTTGGGCTGCCGACAACACAACATAATACACTTCAGAAAGTTGGGTTGGAAGCCTTTTGCTCCCCCTTACATAGAATAAACAAAGAAAAATTGGCGCCCGAACAGGGACCCTCTTTTGGATCGTTGTGGGTATCATAGATTGGGAGACCAAATAAGACTCAAAAACAAGACAACTTACTGTGACAAAAGTATTTAGAAATACTTTCTGTAGCTTCTCTTAGATAAGTAGTTTGGTTTATTAACCATTTTGTTACAATATATCAATCAAACTTGTATAATCCCATTTTCTTACAGTGGGTAATACTGAAGTATAGCTCTCCGAAGACGTTGGTGTGTGTGGTCACATTATCTGAGTAAGGGTATAGTGATTACATATAACCATTCTTTTTCAGATCGTGAGCAAGACAGAGCTATATACACCCAGGTATAGATAATGAATCGATATTTATACGATTGATTATCTTTCATTGTACTTTTCATGAGATTGAATCTGTATTTATACTTATTCAATATCTCTTATTGCAATATAATTATTCCTGGCAAGTTATTAAAAACCAAAAACCAAAATATAGTAAAGTAGTTATCTTGCAAGAATTATAGTAAAAGCCAATAAGCAAATAAGTATATGTCTGAACCTCGACTCAGCATGGATTTAGATACTTTCTTGGATAATGCTGAAAAACAGCAAGAGCCTGCTAATTTATTGGAGTTAAACGTTCCTATCACAGATGTTGGTGAAAATATGATTCCTGCAGATAGTGTGCGCAGCATCGTGAAAAACTTGAACGCACAAATGAGTACATTACAACAACGGTTGGAAGAAGCCCGTCAGATAGCTGAAGAGAGTTCAGCAAGAAATGTAAATCTTAGAACAGAGGTCAAGAGGGATGATGAAGCAACAACCACTGCGAGCAACGTTGAACGGGAAATCAAAACCACTCTCGAACAACCTTCTTTTACCTTGCCTTTTGAAAGTGGCAATGGTCGGGAGGATGAATTACTTGACATTCGAGATACTTCTAGGTTTACGCATGCATCTGTAACTACTCCTACATGTCGGCCTTTGTATACACAGACACCCACCACAACAACTGTGTTTACAACAACTCCACCTCCGACTATTAATTTTCCTCCCTTACCGACTCAACAGACTACAAACCCTTTGACGCAAAGTCAATTTATAACAACTCCACCTCCGACTATAAATTTTCCTCCCTTACCGACTCAACAGAATACAACCCCTTTGACGCAAAGTCAATTTGATATCTTACAACAACAAATGTCCGTTTTGACACAGACCGTTTCGTTGCTAACTATTCTCATTGATCGGTCGCACAAACCCAGAATTATGGAACCAAAACCATATAGTTTTGAAAGTGAACAAGATTTAAACAAATTCTTTACCTATTTTGAAGAATATTGTTCAAGTAAATACCAGAATCGTCCCGATCAATGGATTCGATTATTAGAAAAATATTTATCTGGTAAATTTTTGCGCCTTTATAATGTCATCACTAAAACGACTACTCAATATTCTCTCGTCAAAGAACAACTCATAAAATGGTACAATCATGAGGAGAAGAGGAAGAACGAAAATCGACTTCGTGCCTACCATTCAGCTCGACGAAACAAGGGGGAGGACATCAATATGTTTGCACTGAGACTGGAGCAGCTAGCTTGTTTAGCATTCCCCGGAGTTAACATGCGGGAACACGAGTCTTTACGAACCGCTTTCAATCCTCAGTTTACCAGTGGCTGTGCAAAGTAAACTCAGAGAATTTATCATTCAAAATGAGATGGGGATACAGAAAAAGGTTCCTTGGGAAAAACTGGTTCTCTTAGCAGATTCTTATGAAAGAGAAAGGAGCCAATATGGATCACAAACTCCAGATATATATTCGTACTCAGAACCGAATTATGAGAATGAGAGAGAATTACCACCAAAACAGAAAGAATATCGAAGTTATACAAATTGACAACAGCACCCCACAAGTTACCTGGAGTGAAATGTTGAAAAGAGCTCCCCAAAACACAAGACGAGAAGATAGTCCTCAACGTGAAAAATCTAAGAACAGACAGCAGTCACTTCGGAAATCTAACCAACCACCAAGAATGACTTCTCCTAAGAAGTCAAAGATAAATAATGATCTTTATTGCACATATTGTGGGAAAAGGGGTCACATTGTTGATGAGTGTTATAAGAATTTGGGTATTTGCAGTTATACACAGTGAAGTTAAAAAGAAGCAGTAAATAAAATAAGAGGAATAAAGAAAGAACAAATATATAGAAAAAAATCAACATCATCGTAATGATAAAGGAAACTGTTTTTATTTATGGGTAAGTAGGAAAATGAATAAGTTTTGTTGTGGTATAACATTAAAAATAACAATTTAAACAATAATAAAAATGAAGAAACAAGCTTAAGGAATTGCATTAAATGTAAAGTATAAGTTCTAGAAAGTTAAATATTGAAATTTGTAAAATAAGTAACCTAATAAATTAAAGATAACTTACTAAGTAAAAGTCCCTTTTTTTAAAGGACACAGTGAATACAAGACTTCCAGCAAGAGTCAAGGATCCAATCTTGTTCCTATTGACCACCAACATTGGGAAAGTTAGTGGGTTTGATTTAAATTTGCCTGTACTTCAAGTTATCCTTTGAGGAAACTGGTGTCTAATAAGTAAGTGGTAAGAATCCAATTACTGTCAAAGAGTTGTGATTTCTGTTTAACGTTAACCTAATTTTGTGAAAGTACAACTAAGAATAAATTTACAATTTTTGTGATGGTTATCATTGGATTAATTTAAAATTGTCTTTAAGACATATATATTAACTAGTATTTAATTTGACCATTATCACTTTTCCATATTTAATTGATTTTTCATACCTTCAGATATTATTTAAAGTTTTCAATTCTTATTAGTTTGAAATATTTATTCTTAAGAATCTTATATATATATATATTTAGTTATATTTAAATTGGTTAGGGAATAGCTAATTTAAACAATAATTGATAAGTAATAGGTTAGATAGGTGAGGCTCTAGATACTAAAAATCAATCTTTAGTAAGTTAAATGGTAAAATAAGGAGGTACACCGTTCTTTGGTGAGTACCCTTTCCCCAACTTTGAGGAATATTAATTAATATAAATTTTGTAACCCAGTAACAGAGTCGGTCTCTCTGGAAATTATATCCATCCTGAAACAAAGAAATCCTTGAGCCTTATCTACCAATAGAACCAGAACTTTAAGAATGATTTGCAATTGCATAAAAGACGTCGTAATGAATGTTTTTACTTAAAAATAACAATTCCTTAAGTCCTAGAAAGTTTATTCCTAAGTGTCCCTTTTGTAAAGGTTCCCATCTTGGGATTAACTGTACTTCTAAGGGGAATAAGTATAATAGGAGGGTTCCTTATCAAAATAGTGGGCAAGATAGTGGGAATACTAGTACTAGTCAGAATCCTAATAGATCTGATACTAATCAATCTTTAGAACCAAGCCCTTTGCCTCAACGAAATCCAGAAAATAGAACCAATAGAACCAGAACTTTTGAAAATTCGTCCCAAAATGGTCAAGCGACTTGGAATAATCAGGGAGCGAAACCTAAAACTAATTATATAGAACAGTGTCGTATGTGCGGATACTCACATTACGAAGGGGATTGCACGGATAATTCGGGAAACTACTCTGCTCCACAGCAATGAGCCAGGCTGTGGAAGATTCAAATGATAGGGATAATTCCTTGGCTCAGGTAAATAAAAAGCTTAATACTTATATTGAAAGCTTACCAAAAGGAGACTTTGGATCCTTCATATCTAGATCCGAATGTAAATTTATGTCAAGCAGATATAGATCCTCTTATAGTCAATATCTCTTTTGACACTGATCAGACTTGTTTTTTTGATTGTATGATAGATACAGGTGCAGGTGTGAGTTTACTGAACGAAGGAGTATTGTCCCAATTGAAAAATGTAAAGCTAAGACCCTCCACAGAGGTAAAAGCCATTAGGGGGTTTGGTAATCAAAAGAAAATTTATGATCACATCTTTTTTGGAACTACCCTTAAGATTCGATAGTGGTTTCACCACTAAAGCAATTCAGTTATTCATTGTTCCTGTAGAATACATGAATCATAATGTAATCCTGGGAGCTGTTGCCCTGAAGGAAAATAATTTATTACCAGATTCAACTCGACGAGTTAATTCATAGGCGTAAAAATAAATTACAGACAATAGCTAAAGACATAAGCTTCAAGATACCATTTTATAATTGCATTGTTCCGGACTTTACGGTACTCCCAGCTTACCAATGCAAAATGGTCCCTATTGAAGTTCCTAAGGTACCTAACATTTATGGTAACCCAATCGTAGAATTCCAAGGGGTAGAACATCCTCAGGTAACTATATTGTCAGGGATTTTAGATCTTAGGTTAGGGAATTTTGAAATAGCAGTTCTAAATACTTCTGATAAAGAACAATATTTTCGAAAAGACACCGTAATTGGGAAATTAAATTCAGCAGATGAAAGTAATATAATTTCCGTAAACTGTGGGTCAGCACAGTTAAATACAGTCGACCCAGTAGAATACTGGACTGTCGAAACGAATTCGTACGGCGTTTGAATTCGAGGTAAATTCATTATCCGTCGAACAAGAGGATGAACTGATTAATGTTTTATTAAAACATCCACAAGCTCTTAGTACTGGGGATGACGATGTAGGATTAGCTAAAAACGTAACTCATTTTATTGAATTAGAAACGGACAAACCAATTAGAATACCCGTTAGACGATTCCAAGGACCTCTAGCTCAGGAAATCGAGAGAGAATGTGACAACTTATTGCGCGAAAACATCATCAGACCTAGCAAATCACCTTATTCAGCTCCAGTCGTACCGGTAAGAAAACCTGACGGTTCTTTACGACTGTGTATAGATTATCGTAAGTTGAATGGTGTAACCAAGGGTGATTCTTTTCCACTACCCAATTTAATCGATATGATCTATAATATGTACGGGAATACCTATTTCTCTACTATAGATCTTATCAAAGGGTATTATCAGATTGCTATGGACCCTGATAGCGTTGAAAAAACTGCATTTTCTACACCATTTGGGCAGTATGAATACCTTAAAATGCCTTTCGGAGTCAAGAATGGACCTGCTACATTCCAGCGGGGCATGATGATTGCTCTTGCTGGAATACCGTGGGAAAAAGTGATGGTCTACCTAGATGATATCATTATCCTGGGAAAGACATTTGAAGAACATCTACAAACACTTGATCAGGTCTTGACGGCACTAGAAACAAATGGGTATAAACTGCGTCCAAAGAAGACAACGCTCTGCAGAAAAGAAGTTGAATTCCTAGGTCATAAAATTTCCAAAAAGGGAATCTTACCATTGGACAAAAATCTTAAAGGAATACTAGAGTTTCCCATACCAGCTACAATAAAACAATTAAGACAATTCTTGGGTATGGTGAATTTTTACAGACGACATCAGGAATTGCTCTCAAATTTCGAAACCGTTATCCTCACAAACGGGAGGCAAAACAATAATGTGGACACCAGAATGTCAAAGTGCATTTGAAGAATTAAAAAATGCCTTGGTAAGTCCCACACTGTTGGGTTTTCCTGATTATAACCCCAACGCTTCTCCATTGGAATTGAATGTCGACGCATCACTTATAGGTGCTGGAGCCTGCCTATCTCAAAAACAAGATGGCTTGTATCGTCCTATAGCATTCATATCTACAACATTCACTAAAGCTCAGCAGAATTATAGTACTATAGACAAGGAGCTTACCGCTTTACGGTGGGCGTGTAAGTCATTAAAACCATTCCTTAGGGGAGTTAGATTTGTACTATATACTGACCATTTACCTCTTATATATCTACAAAACATGAGCATGGTTGATGGAAGATTGGCCCGTACTTGGGAAGAACTAAACGAATTCGATTTTGATCTTAGACACATAGAGGGTAAGAAAAATCTTGTCGCTGATGCCTTGTCTAGATCTCCTATACATAACCTAGAGAAGGTTGAATTATCCGAAAATCCGAAATCCGCAGAATTCATACCTCCAGGGTTTGAACTAGTAGAGGTACCAGGAGGGGGGAAATGCTCTATTCATGTGTTTTTCCTTATTTCTTTATGGGAATTTGGACAATCACATGGACCTCAGAGAGATGGTGGTGGATGAACTTTTAAAGAAATTAGACCGTTATAACCTAAAAGAAAGAAATATCCGAAAAAAAATCCGATTCCATGCGAAATAGTGGACAAATCCCGATTCCAGATGGTTATAGAGGCTTTCTGTAATATGTTTCAGACCACTGTCAAAGTATATTACAACTATGAAAGTCCTATAATTTATGGACACCAATACACGGACCAAGTTTGTGTATTGAAATGTCTTGGAGGGATCCACTATAATTATCTGAAACCATATCCAGTGATTCAAACCGCAATGAATGAGGTAATTATCAATATTTATCAGATTTCTGCATTATATGATAATGTTGATCTATCTCATAATAATATCAATGAACTTGACATTATGAGAGATCAAAATGATGATCCCGTCATTAAATCATTGATAAGACATGTGTCTTTGAAAATTCAAGCCGATCGGTGGCCTAAGAATTTGAAAATTTTTAAACCCCATATTAATGGACTGAACTTAGACAATGATATCTTATATTATGTACACCCAAATGGTAAAACACAGTTTGTAATCTCTTTTAATCTATTACTGTCCGTAGTTATTAGATTACATTGGAATTGTGCGCATGTGGGCAGGAACAAATTGTTAGAACTCGTCTACAAATATTTATGGCACCCACGAGTAAATCAGGTTGTGTCCGACATTGTTAGATGCTGTCCTACCTGTCAACAACTTAAAACACATTCCAGTAATGTAATGGTACCAACTTTAAAAATCACAGCTAGTAGTCCATTTGACTTAGTAGCAATGGACCTACTACAATTTCCAACAACCATGGCTGGAAATAAATATGCGGTTGTACTTATTGACCATTTTTCTAAATGGGCTAACGTAGTAGCCGTCCCAGATAAGCAAAGTATCACTATAGCAAACGTGCTACGCAATAAAATCTTGCCTTTCTTGCCAAAAATTCCCACCAGAATGTTAACTGATAATGGAATGGAATTTGTGGCTGACCCATTTCAAAATGTTTTAGCCGAATTCAACATCAAACATATAAGGACCTCACCTTTACATCCTGCTAGTAATGGGATGTGTGAAAGGTTTAACCGCAGTTTAATTCAGTCACTCAAGTGCTTAGTATTAGAACATGCTACAGATTGGGATGAGGAGCTACCGTCCTCTGTAATCATCTATAATCATACCAGACATAGTACTTTACAGGCATCTCCATCAGATTTCTTATTGAGAAACGCTCATACTGAAATTAAACATGCTTTCCCTCAATATTGGAATGAGGGTACCCCGAATTTTCAACCATATAAAAAGGGCCAGTGGGTAGCCAAAAAGGTTATATGTAAAGGTCATCATGTAGCTAATAAATTTAAAAATAATTGGGAAGGACCATTCATCGTCACTGCAGTCAATAAAAATAGAGTAACTTACCTAATTAAAAGAGTCGGTAATAATAGTGCTAAGGAAGAAAAGATCCATCACTCACACTTACGTAAATGGGTGGACATTCCAAAGTATTTGCAGAGGAACCCACTATTTCGGGAACGGGTTTTCCTTTAATTAAAAAGTTATTTCTTGCCTTCATTTCAATCTTAACGTAATGTAATTAATTGAGAATTTTGTCAGTTGAGGATAGGTCGAGTCAGTGTTGTTGAGGTGTTGCGGAGAGTGGGAGATGATAATTATATAATTAAAATTAATAATTTTTTCTAATTTTCATTTTCCTTTAGACATCCGAGGAAGCGAGATGAAAGGAAATAGATCAATTATGGCTCCAACTTATTCCATAGAAAAGTATTACAAAAGAATATCTCAAACTTATAATCTAGATCACACAAGAAAAATTCAATGTTCACCAGATGCTATCCTAATGGTTGGAGTGGGAAGTTCGGAAGCTGGCATTTTTAGAACAGGACATGCTTTCCTCAGAGATGAATATAATATTGCAGTATATGTCGTAAATCATTCAGGATGTACCCTTGAGCAAAGTTTAGGACTCCTTAAAAGAGCCATGAAACCTCACTTCGACATCGTTCTTGTGTGGGCATTGACTCCACTGGCATGGATACGCACTCCCATTCGTACACGGGGAAGAAGAGAAATGACTGTTTTCCGGCCTAATCCTTTCTTTTCAACCGATACCATACCTGGTATAATGGCCCAAATCACGACTCATGCTTTTAGCATGAATAACCAATGTCGGGTATACCTCGTTATACCTGCAGTAAAAGACTTATATAAGTTTAACCAAACTAGACTGATCAGAGAATGGGGTCCAGCTTACAAAGATTTCTTAAACAATGATGACCGTCTCAATCCAATAGTCATGAACAAACATTCACGCTATGTTTACGAACAGTTTAAGTCCCTTGATCAAGACCTTTTTCATTGGCCGGGCAAATTATTAATGTACGGAAATCATGCCTTGAATAGTTATTGTGGAAAATACTCCCGTAAATACAAGTATAGACAACAGAAAACTCCTCACGCTGCCTATCTTAGTGGAGAATCATTGACTTTAAACATGGACCTGATACCTGACGGTCTCCATGGAAATCAAACTTTCCTCCAATATTTTATGATAGCAAACAGATGGGTGTTGGATCCTTTTCGGGACACTGAAAGACCTTTACCACCCGGTGGTAAAAGAACCCGACAAATACGCCAACAACACCAAAGAATGTTGGAATATGCTTTACATTCCAATCACCTCCGTACAGATGGGGAACAAGACGAACTAAGAGGTGAGGATGAATCTGATTCGGCCGATGATGAAGAGGAACCCCAAAGCCAGAGGAGGAGGATAGAAGAAGAACCACATAACCCAACCCATGATCGAGTTGGAGAAATACTTTATAGGTTCGTCGACCTAGAACAACCTTCCACGTCTCATGAAGGTCGCAGTTTTTGAGACCGAAACCATTCACCAACAGAGTACCGTGGATTATGTGAAGCCCAATGGGTCTCTCCTGAATCAAGCTCAATGCAAATGCGTGTAGTAGGGATGCAAGATTATTCTTCGCTCCCACCCCCGTTATTAAATAATCATGACCATGTAAATAGTAGTAACCCTGTCTCCTTAACTAACCCACCTAACCTACCTTCTTTTCACATAAACTTAAATAATTCCCGAGTTGTAAGCCTCCAGCTAAAGTATACGATATTTTAGCGGAATTTGACCTTCTAAGAAGGCGTAAACGACAAGAAAAATTAGAAATACTCGATGAATTATCCCAGGCGATCGAGATCATAAAAGCAATACTCCGAAATCAACAGTGGGTATAAGTAAAAGGGGGGGTTAAAGATTTAGGAGGGGAGGGTGAAAGGGAGAGTGTAATTAAGAATTAAATTTATATTTATATAAATTTCAACTTCTACTCAGAGTATTATTTTTTTATTATTTCTAAAGAATTTTATAATTTTGTAAACATTTTGTATTAAAATACTTTTTCTTTTGCAGTTATAAGAGATAGTTCTTACATTTTTTTGAGAGTTATTCAATTCTTATTTTTGACTTAAATATCGAAATTTGAATAATATATAGAGTATAGATTTTTGTAAAGCAAAATTCTTTAAGTGCAGCTGTGATTTAGGAAATCCAAATTCAAGCTAATTATTTTGATCTCAGATTAAATCCTTGAACCCATACAGGTAACCAGGCCGTTAATTTGTCCTATGTTAAACGTTTGGAAAATAAAATATAATAATAATGAAAATTAATTTGATAAAAAAATTGATATATGATGCACACATGTATATGTGTATACACATATACATGAGTGTACTCATGATTCCTGCAGATAGTGCGAAGCATCGTGGGAAACTTGAACGCACAAATGAGTTCGTTACAACAACGGTTGGAAGAAGCCCGTCAGATAGCTGAAGAGAGTTCAGCAAGAAATGTAAATCTTAGAACGGAGGTCAAGAGGGATGATAAAGCAACAACCACTGCGAGCAACGTTGAATGGGAAATCAAAACCACTCTCGAACAACCTTCTTTTACCTTGCCTTTTGAAAGTGGCAATGGTCGGGAGGATGAATTACTTGACATTCGAGATACTTCTAGGTTTACGCATGCATCTGTAACTACTACCTACATGTCAGCCTTTGTATACACAGACACCCACCACCACAACTGTGTTTACAAACAACTCCACCTCCGACTATAAATTTTCCTCCCTTTATCCGACTCAACAGACTACAAACCCTTTGACGCAAAGTCAATTTATAACAACTCCACCTCCGACTATAAATTTTCCTCTCTTACCGACTCAACAGAATACAACAGCTTTGACACAAAGTCAATTTGATATCTTACAACAAAAAATGTCCGTTTTGACACAGACCGTTTTGTTGCAAACTATTCTCATTGATCGGTAGCACAAACCCAGAATTATGGAACCAAAACCATATAGTTTTGAAAGTGAACAAGATTTAAACAAATTCTTTACCTATTTTGAAGAATATTGTTCAAGTAAATACCAGAATCGTCCCGATCAATGGATTCGATTATTAGAAAAATATTTATCTGGTAAATTTTTGCGCCTTTATAATGTCATCACTAAAACGACTACTCAATATTCTCTCGTCAAAGAACAACTCATAAAATGGTACAATCATGAGGAGAAGAGGAAGAACGAAAATCGACTTCGTGCCTACCATTCAGCTCGACGAAACAAGGGGGAGGACATCAATATGTTTGCACTGAGACTGGAACAGCTAGCTTGTTTAGCATTCCCCGGAGTTAACATGCGGGAACACGAGTCTTTACGAACCGCTTTCATCCTCAGTTTACCAGTGGCTGTGCAAAGTAAACTCAGAGAATTTATCATTCAAAATGAGATGGGGATACAGAAAAAGGTTCCTTGGGAAAAACTGGTTCTCTTAGCAGATTCTTATGAAAGAGAAAGGAGCCAATATGGATCACAAACTCCAGATATATATTCGTACTCAGAACCGAATTATGAGAATGAGAGAATTACCACCAAAACAGAAAGATATCGAAGTTATACAAATTGACAACAGCACCCCACAAGTTACCTGGAGTGAAATGCTGAAAAGAGCTCCCCAAAACACAAGACGAGAAGATAGTCCTCAACGTGAAAAATCTAATAACAGACAACAGTCACTTCGGAAATCTAACCAACCACCAAGAATGACTTCTCCTAAGAAGTCAAAGATAAATGATGATCTTTATTGCACATATTATGGGAAAA
>SEYY01017719.1:20000-22500 GCA_009176605.1 Armadillidium nasatum
TAATAATAATAATAATAATAATAATAAATAATAATAACAATAATAATAATAATAATAATAATAAAGGAGTTTGAAGTCAGCTGTCATTCAAAACTCGCTTGTATAAACACGAGTCTTTTATATATATATATATATATATATATATATATATATATATATATATATATATATATATATATATATATATATATATATATATATATATATATATATATATATATATATATATATATATATATAGTGGTACTCGACCAATGAAGCCTCTACCAGCAAACAAATCGACCTACGAACTAGTTTCACCAACAGATTTTGACTCTTCCCACGAACGATGCATCGAGGTACGCACACAGATTACGAGTAGATACGCGCGCATTCAAACCCGCGCGATACACAATTTTGCTCCGATTTTTTGCGAATTTAAGCATATTTTCTTATTTTTTTTTTTTTAAAAGACCTTCGTAATTGGTCTTAAGAAAGTGAATGAGATTCTTATTTAATTGGGGAAGATAGACTCGATTTACGTACATTTCGAGGCACGAACCGAGTCTAAGATGGAATTAAATTCGCACGTAGTGGTTCCACTGTGTGTTCGAGTACATTATTATAAGCACCGAAGCACCGTGTATCGCAGGGTTACAATGTGATGCCTTTCATGGGAGAGGTAAAACGTCAGTGGAAGGTCAATGAAAATATTAGTAATTTTTGAATATTTATTAGACATTGCAATGATTTTCCTATTTTTTCCAAAGAAGAAATCCTTTTAAATTGCTTAGATCCAAAAACGGTAAAACAATGGCTACGCTTTACCTTCCCCAAAAATTTATTTCCCTTTGACACAATAATATTAATAATGAAAGTTGTCCACCATCTTATTTTTGGGGAAGGTTTGGACTGCTCGGACGTAGACGAAACAGGTATTTAACCTTCTTGGCAGAGCAATAGTTCATGGGAGGGAGATAAAAGACACTACTACTCAATTCAAGGTAGAATAGAATACTTTCATGAATTCAAGCATGATCGAAAAATAGTTCAGTCTTAAATATATGAACTCAGAATACCAGGAGTTCTCCTGTTTAATAAACTTTTTCATAGCAAAGCAAAACCATGTTTAGAATGAGCATGTAACAATTCCCTTCTTCAATTTACAGGGAAAATTACAGTAGTGATGTGTGACACCACACCTGACAGGAGCTGAACAAGCCCAGTCTGCGTGTAAAAAAGGTTCAGTATCTTATAATGGAAACCCTACAGGTGTTATGTTGTTCATCCTCAAGACGCATCTTCAGAAGTTCCACTTAACTTTGCCGTGTCACTTATATTCACAGAATTTCTAAAACATTTTGTTCAGAGTACATTTACAAGTTTACAATTTTACAGTACGTCCTATTTTAAAAATTACAACAAGAACAATAATAATAATAATAATAATAATAATAATAATAATAATAATAATAATAATAATAATAATAATAATAATAATAATAATAATAATAATAATAATATAATAATAATAATAATAATAATAATAATAATAATAATAATAATAATAATAATAATAATAATAATAATAATAATAATAATAATAACATGTTATTTGTGTGGTTACTTAGGGTTGCTAAGGGGATACGCATTGACTTTCAGTTTAATAGATAAAAAAAATTAAATTTATTTAATGTGAAACAAAATACTAATTAGATGCTATAATATAATAACCAGAATAATAACCATAATAATAATGCTACTTATAAAAAAAAATAGCAAAAAAAAAAAAAAAAAAAAAAAAAAAAAAAAAAAAAAAAAAAAAAAAAAAAAAAAAAAAAAAAAAAAAAAAAAAAAAATGAAATAAATAATAATAATAATAATAATAAAAAATAATATAAATAATAATAATAATAATAATAATAATAATAATGAATAAAATAAAATTATAAAAATAATAATAATAATAATAATAATAATAATAATAATAATAATAATAATAATAATAATAATAATAATAATAATAATAATAATAATAACATATAAATAATATAGCCAATAATATAACCAATAACTCATAATATTAGTAATAATAATAATAGAAATAATAATAATACTGATAATAATAATAATAATAATAATAATAATAATAATAATAATAATAATAATAATAATAATAATAATAATAATAATAATAACAGTAATTAAATTTAAAGTATTGATTGCAAAACTAATTTCAATTGTAGTACTAAAAAAAGATATTTAAAAAAAGCGATAGTATTGATAATAATAATAAGTATACTAAAAAATACTTTATTTATATTATTAAATATAATAAAATATGATAATATAAAATATAATAATATTTTNAACCCCATTGTTTTTGATAATATTAAGGAAAATAATGAGTGTAACTGAAACAACACCAAAATAATAATGATAATAATAATAATAATAATAAAATAATAATATTAATAATAATAATAATAATAATAATAATAATAATAATAATAATAATAAT
>SEYY01017719.1:37500-47500 GCA_009176605.1 Armadillidium nasatum
TATATATATATATATATATATATATATATATATATATATATATATATATATATATATATATATATATATATATATATATATATATATATATATATATATCAGCAATTGATTTGTTCCTAAGGAACCGCAATTTGATAAGGAACAAGAAGACGAACAACTGTGATGAAAGCATTTTAAATTGAATTGGACGTTTCAGGTTTGACTTTACCCATCATCAGCAAACATTAAAATTCTGGGACAAATAAATACATATATATTAGGAAAAAAAATTAAAAAAGCTAAAAATATTAAAAAATATGTGAAACACAGTAAAACTATCTGCATTATAAACTATCTGCATTACAATGCAGACTTTATCGGGCTTTTAAACTTTGTTCCACATGGATTGATTTTCATGAAGAAATAAAGTACCTTCATAATTTTTCAAACTTTAATCTTTTCCCTATCAGTTAAATTTCAGATTTGGTTAGAAAACTTCTTGATGATGTATATCGCCCAAAAACCCCTCCCATTACTGCACCGAAGCAGAAGATTTATTTAAAAATTCCTTATATTGGCTCAAATACTATCAAAATGATAAATTCATTAATTTTAAACCCTACATTACAAAAGACTTTTCCGGCCGTACAGTTTATTTTTACACCCGTGAATGGTTTTAAAATTTCAAATTTTTTTAAACTTAAAGATACTATCCCGCTAGGCTTGAGATCGTCGTTGGTTTATCAATTTACGTGTGCGGACTGCAATGCCCGCTGCATAAGCCAAACTGGCCTACAACTCAACTTGCGCATCTCGAAGCACCTGGGCCTGTCTTATCGTACCAACTTGAATCTTCATCTATCCGAACACACAGTCTGGACATGAAACACAGTGTCTAGCTCTAGCCTCTGCAAATGATTCCTTGAGTAGGAGAATACTTTAGAGCCTATATATTCGGGAACTTAAACCAGAACTAAATAAAGACCTGTCTTCAATTCCGCTTTTTTTATTTTAACGTTTACTATATCTAATGTTTGTTTCATTTATTATTATTATTATTATTATTATTATTATTATTATTATTATTATTATTATTATTATTATTATTATTATTATTATTATTTTAATTATTATTATTGTTTTAATTATTATTATTATTTTAATATTAGTATTTTAATTATTAGTTATTATTATTATTTTAATTATTATTATCTTAATTATTATTGTTATTTTAATTATTATTGTTGTTATTTTAATTATTATTGTTATAATTTTAATTATTATTGTCATTATATTAATTATTATTATTATTTTAATTATTATTATTATTTTAATTATTATTATCATTTTAATTATTATTGTCATCATTTTAATTATTATTATTATTTTAATTATTGTCATTTTTTTAATTATTTTTATTATTTTAATTATTAGTTATTTTAATTATTGTTATAATTTTAATTATCATTGTCATTATTTTAATTATTATTGTCATTATTTTAATTATTATTGTCATTATTTTTATTATTGTCATTATTTTTATTATTGTCATTATTTTTTATTATTGTCATTATTTTAAGTATTGTCATTATTTTTATTATTATTGTCATTATTTTTATTATTATTGTCATTATTTTAATTATTATTGTCATTATTTTAATTATTATTGTCATTATTTTAATTATTTTGTCATTTTTATCATTATTATTGTCATTTTTATCATTATTATTGTCATTCTTATCATTATTATCGTTATTATGATTTTTATTATTTTTTACTGCATTATTATTATTTTTTTAACGGTATTTGTTATTATTTTCCTTTTATCCTTTCGATTTTATTTAATCATTCGAGTTTTATCCGTGATTTTAATGTATACTTGTTATTTATTTCTAAATTCCATTTTGTTTATTTTATTTATTTATAACATGTTAGCGTTTCACTTGTTACTTTATATTACACCAACCAACTACATATTTTATAATCTAATTTTGTCCTCTGTGTTTTTATTTCACATTGTTTTTAAAACCTTTTCGGATGTAGTCGCATTAATTTTTCGTTGCTTGTTATTGTGAGTTAAGTTTTACTGTGTTTCACTTATTTTTTAATATTTTTAGCTTTTTCAATTTTTTTTTCCTAATATAATAATGTATTTATTTGTCACAGAATTTTAATGTTTGCTGATGATTGGTAAAGTCAAACCCGAAACGTCCAATTCAAATTAAAATGGTTTCATCACCGTTGTTCGTCTTCTTGTTCCTTATATATATATATATATATATATATATATATATATATATATATATATATATATATATATATATATATATATATATATATATATATATATATATATATATATATATATATATATATATATCTTTATTTATTTCAGAGATTCTTAGGCAGCGATTTTGTAAAATATTCTGATGAAAACTCGAGCTTTTTAAGTCGCTTAGAAGGACCTCTTTTGGCTGAAGATCCTCAACTCGTGTCCTATCTCTATTCAAACATTCTGAAGCCTCCTTCATCTATGCCATACCACTTAACTTTTCACAGTTACTTTAGCATAAAAAGACTATTTCTCCACAACATTACTTTCCATAATTTTGTTTTTGATACTTTTAAAGACATCGAACGTCAAGGATTTTTCGTTGAAGCCGGTGCCTTGGATGGGGAAACCGGTTCTAACACCCTCTGGTTAGAATACAAGAAAAATTGGACAGGGCTGCTTATTGAACCTGATGAAACGAGTTGTAAAGTTTTAGAATCTAGACATAGGAGAGCATGGACATCCTGTTCCTGCATATCACCGCAAAATTATGCAGTCAAATCTGTATTTGAAATACCGAATTCTCAGAGCAGAATTCTATCAAAATTTTGGTTTTTCAGAGCAAACGTTCGGAGTATTAACTCAAGATTCCACACATTTAAAGATGTGATTCTAAAGGCTGTAGATGAAAAGGACGCTTTTTTCACATACTCCAGCATCCAATGCTTTCCCCTCGTCACCTATTTACTAGCTCTGAACGTTACTGTAGTAGATCTACTATCTCTAGACACTCAAGGAGGTGAAAAAAATATGTTATTTAACTTCCCCTTTGAAAAAATTAAAGTCAATTACATGTTAATAGAATACTTTAAAAGAGGACCTTTCCCAAGACGTATGGATGAAGAGCTTGTTTCTTATCTAAATTCAAAAGATTTTGATCTCATTCAGATGTCTCAAAATTCGGGGGAATATATATTTAAGTTGCGAGATCGAAAAAAGGAATAATTTTTTATTTTTTTTTATAATTCTAGTAAATTATTATAAACCTGACTTTATGTACAAGGTGATTGACATCGATGCTTACAAACTTCGACAGATGGAAAGTGACATCATTACAATGAAAGTCAACTGAACGCATATGGGACTGTAAGACGCTCGTTTACGTGAAATAGAGGGGACAATTAGGAAATGAAACAAGCACCATACGCCATAGTTTATTACGTAGTAGGTGGGGAGGGGTGTCATTACAACAGTTCCCCGGCCTGGATACATAACTGTCTTGGATACATACTGATCTGACATTGCCGGAGGTACAGTCGTCAACAGAAGTTCGTTCCTATTAAGTTGGAAAGAAATATTTATATAAAATGGAGATCATCTCAGGTTCAGCCAACCACAGTTCAATTAAGCCCCTCTCAATGTTTTTATTTTCTTTTTATTCAAAATAGAGCTTTTATGAAATGATCTCCATTTTATATAAGTATTTATTTCCAGATTAATAGGAACGAACTTCTGTTGACGATTGTACATAGTGTTCCTACTATGTGTTCCTCCTTCCTCTATTCTCTGCAGAAAATTTTGCCTTCGGTAATTTCCTCCCCATACACCAGCTGCTTAGGATGACCCCATAAAAAAGTCACGAGTATTGAGACATGATGCAGTGCGTGCTACCAGCATGAGACCCTACCACGTGTGTTCTGCCATGTCTGTTAAGTCAGAGATACGTCATCCTAATGTTGCCGTTATCACTCGGCAACAATTGACGATCTGTATACGAGATTTGTCTGTGATGATGTCATCTATCATTTTTGTAACACTGTAATCACGGCATCTCTCCTATGGAAACTTCACCGTCTTTAACTATGGTGTACGGTGTTTCTGTCATTCCTTATACTGTCCACTCGATATCATGTAAAAGAGCGGCATATGGACCTATATGTTTTCGGTAGAATTTCGTTGCGATGATGTCACCTTTCACCTGTCAAAGCTTGTAAACATCGATGCAAATCATCCTGTACATATATATATATATATATATATATATATATATATATATATATATATATATATATATATATATATATATATATATATATATATATATATATATATATATATATATATATATATATATATATATATATATATATATATATATATATATATATATATATATATATATATATATATATATATATATATATATATATATATATATATATATATATATATATTATATATATATATATATATATATATATATATATATATATATATATATATATATATATATATATATATATATATTATATATATATATATATATATATATATATATATATATATATATATATATATATATATATATATATATATATATATATATATATATATATATATATATATATATATATAATATATATATATATATATATATATTTATATATATATATATATATATATATATATATATATATATATATATATATATATATATATATATATATATATATATATATATATATATATATATATATATATATATATATATATATATATATATATATATATATATATATATATATATATTATTATATATTATATATATATATTATCTTTTTTATTTATTTATTTATTATTTCTTTTGAATAAATAGGAAAAAAAATAGTTACAAATTTACTAAAAATAGTATATATAATGTTTTATTCGTCATGATCAAGCTCCTACTGCAACCTTGCATTTTATTAAATAGAAAATAAAGAATAGTCAATATTCAAATTCAAAGTATTGATATTTGCTTTTTTATAACAAAATTTTAAATATTTTTTGTATTTCTAAAGAACTTTATTATTGTTTCGCCCTTCGTTATACTATGTCGTTTATATAATATATAGAGAAACAACAAAATAATATTTTGGTGACTGGAACTACATAATTACCTTCTTAAGTTTTTTCTCAAATTTTTGTTTTTGTTTGTACTTTCTTTGATCTCCAGCAGGAAAAAAGTTATATATATATATATATATATATATATATATATATATATATATATATATATATATATATATATATATATATATATATATATATATATATATATATATATATATATATTATATATATATATATATATATATAATATATATATATATATATATATATATATATATATATATATATATATATATATATATATATATATATATATATATATATATATATATATATATATATATATATATATATATATATATATATATATGCCACTTAATTTTTCCGTCCAGAGAATCCCATATCATAGTGTTTTTCAACGTTTTTTTTTTTTTTTTTTTTTTTTTTAGGTAAATGGCACCATCAAGTAATATACCCCATTTTATGGCATCCTTAGCAATATTTGTTTAAAGCTCCTTCCCAAAAGATCCTATATTAAGAGGAGGGTTCGATGTAGGAGAAAAAAAATTTTTTTATCCGATTCTCCTGAAAATTTCAGTATATATAGCTTTTTTCCCGACGAAAAAACTCGATTCCTAACGTTTTTACGAGGGATTTAATGTTTAGCACTTTTTTTGGAATGTTTTTCAAAATTTAAATCTACGGTGAAGCCACAAAAAAAATATTTTTGGTCTGAAATTTGGAACATATGTTCCTTATTCTATTGGCTACAAAAAACTTTGATAGAATTTTGCTCCCAGAGTTATACAAAAAACAGTATTAGTCCAAGACTGACTCACTATCAAAAGAAATTATTTTTTGAAAAAAAAAAATTCAAATTTTTGAGGAAAAATATTTTTAAAAAAAAAGTATAATTACTACGTAAATAAATTTTGGCACACTTATAGAGGAGTGTTGGGGCTACAAATTCTTCTATATACTTTGTTCGATCTAATTTGTTTGTTCCGAGATATGATCTCTCAAAAAAGGTCCATTTTTAGAAAATTTTCAAAAATTTCAAAAGTTTGAGAGGCTATACCTTCCTTCAAACAATTAGCATTTAATAATGCTCTAAATAAATGTTGTAGACCTATCTCTCCTCTAAACAATGTCCAAATTTAATCAAAATTCCTGAAGAGAATTTTTTTTAAATAATTTTTTTCTCCGAAAGGGTAATAAATTTTTCAAAAAAAAATTTGACTGATTATACATCTTTTTTTGAACGTGATATCAAAAATCGCTTGCAGCGAATTAAAGAGATTGGGGCTAAGATGGCTCAGGCCAATTTTCATCTCATGTGGAAAAATATTTTTTTCCCGCTATTTCTTTTTTTTTTGAGTTATGACCACTAATAACTATGAAACCGTTATAGACTCATAAAAACACTAAAAATGAAGTTTTTTTCACCGGGAAAAAAGCTATATACACAGAAAATTTCACCCAAACCGGTCAAATAATAAAAAAAAATTTTTAAAACCGAACCCTCCCTAAAATAATGACAATTGATTTCATACTGGTAGTAAGTAGCTGCTCTTTTCTAGTATTGATCAGCATTCGATTTATTTAAGGATTGGAGGTAAATGGAAAAATCCTTCATGTTATACCAGAATACATGTAATATAGAATACTGTCATAAACAACCAATTTAGATCACTATGAAATAAATATGAAACTAACCTGCAGCTCACAGTTTTTATAATGAGATAATTTGTTTTTCATGCGATTCGAACATGTTTTTAAATATATTTTCGATACTTCTCAAACATTCTCTCATTTGTTCTTCATCCGCTTGTAGTCATTCTCTTTTGATAGTTTTTATGTTTGTAAGAGTGAAAAATCCTACATCATACTGATAAGGTGTAGGAAGCTGCAATAGGATTATCAAACTCTCTTTTGCGAAACTAGAGTATTAAATATTTAACCAGAATTCATCAAGTGATACTTCTTTATGCTCATTTTCAGAGGGTCATAACTGCTCATATCATTAAATTTCTCTTTTTCCTTAAGATTGATCGTAACTATGTTTGGTTTAAATGCTATTTGTGAGTTTCTCAACCAAGTATTCTCTTCCTAACACAAGCCCCTTAAAACAGTGTTCTATTTTTTCTTATAGTATTTCATGACGTCCAGAGAAATAGTCAGTATGATATCGTTGCAACAATAAGTTGAAACTTATTCACTATTAATTATATTTGTAATATTATTTTTGTATAAATACCAATTCAAATTTATAACTATAATCTTTGCCGGTTTATCAGATTTTTCTTTTAATATGTAGATCACATAAATATTAAAACTCAGCTAAAGTAATTAATTTATAATTAAAAAAAACTATTACTAATTAAAAAAAATCGAATAAATTAGGAAGTTAAGAAACAAATCCAGAACAAAATAAGTGAAAAGTTTTTGCTGCTGGAAACCACTTCATCTGCGAAACAATCTGATCATTCTTCACCAAATTAAGTAAACGATGATCTTCGAGTTCTTGAAGAATTAACAGATACTCAGAGAGTCATGACAGTCTAGGATATAATTCCTAGAAGGAAATGCTTCAGGAAGAAGTACAAGATTATCGTTTCGGAACTTCAAAGGTGAGAAAACTGATTTCATAATCTAAATCAGGAAACAGTTATGTGGTTCACGGATAGTTTAACTCAATTACAGACATTGTATGCTCCTGAAAAAATCCCTACAGTCTTTCAGGTTAAAGTTCATGCTAGAGCTCAGTGAAAGGATTTATGGGGCAAAAATTTTATTGCATCAGAGAGTCAAGCAACTATCGGAACTCTAATATCATATTTTTTTCGAATCGAAGCTGGCCTGGAAGAGTCATCTTGACCTGCAGCAAATATTCTAACACAAAATTTAGTTCGAAAATGAAATCCTGGACACAGTGGCGTTACGGGCAATAAAGACTGATCTCGCCCCCTCCACCTTGAAGAAGGAACGAAACCCTTTTTCTTGCTGCCAAAAAGTTCCATGTTGGGACTGCTGAATCAATGGAAACATCATGCTGTTAAAAACTTTCGGCTAAATAACTCAGGCTTAAAAGCTTTAAAAGAGGCTACAGTTTTGAAATGTCTTGGTTCAAAATCATCTAAGACAAAAGAAAGAAGTAGCGAGTGACTCATATCGCTTCCGATGTAAAGGAGTGGCGAAAACGTCAGAGAAGATTCTATATGCTTGAGAGACGTTCATGCGGATATATCGGTGTTTGAAGAGGGCAATTTGAAAACTTGTCAAGAATAATAATGGGATTACTTCGAAACATCAGATTTCATTAGTACCTTATATAATAATGAGTTAATAATCATAAAATATCAACTGAGGTTGTGGTGACGAGTAGCATTGGACTCTTATCGCTCTTTTATTATCATGTTCTAGTTTTGCTCCATATCCCATAATTGTAAAAGCGAAACTATAAGAAAATAATGGTCTCTGGTAACTTTATTACACACACACACACACACACACACACACACACACATATATATATATATATATATATATATATATATATATATATATATATATATAATATATATATATATATATATATATATATATATATATATATATATATATATATATATATATATATATATATATATATATATATATATATATATATATATATATATATATATATATAATATATATATATATATATATATATATATATATATATATATATATATATATATATATATATATATATATATATATATATAATATATATATATAAATTATATATATATATATATATATATATTGCTTAATTTAAGTATGAAAATTAAATCAATACATTAATTAGATTTTAAAAGTTTTCATTCCTTACAATTCTTTAATAAATAAGAATTTCTTTGTTTACGTTATTCACAAGGAAATAAACGCTCAGAGAACAACAAAGTAGAATTAACACAAAGAAGGATGGAAAAAAAAAGGTTCAATCAAAACACAAACCAATAATTAACTCCCTCTTTGTTCTTCATTGACTCGTATAGTTAGAAATAGTTCATAATTATTATGGTATTAAAAATACATATACAAGTCAATCATTGTTCTCCCTTTTTTTTTTTTTTTTTTTTTTTTTTTGACTGAAAAAAAAAGAAACTTAAATTTCACGCTGGATTTAGACTTTTGTTCCTTTTTCTTTTATGGTTTTTAAATTTGAAATATAAAAGTAACTTTTTTATAAAGAAGGTTATTAGAAATCATTGAGAAGTGAGAGAGAGAGAAGGTATGGTTGGGGTTTCGGAAAAAAACTCATTTTATGCGTTTTATAAAGCCTTCGCAAGCAGATGTTACTTTCCGAAGATTATTTGACACATGAATATTTAATTAAAAATTTAAAACTGTTAACTTAGTTACTGGAATATTTCTTACGTAATTGAGATTGTTTCCTTCCATCTTGAAATATTCAGCGATATATGTACTGTACATCCTTCTTAATTAACTTGTCTTGGTATTCTTAAAAAGAATCGTCAAGTTAATTTACTTTGTACTTAGATTCGAAATAATTTTAAAATTAGAAAAATTTTTTCCTTTCAAATGTTTAACCTGAAACTGGACCGAAGTGGTAGCAGAATTTTCGCTCAAAGTTTTCCTCGTCAAAATGGAAACAACCTCGTCAGGAATATTGGAGGAGAAAAATATCATTTATATACTGCCTTGAGACCTTATACAAGCTTGGGGGCAGTATTTGGACTCTTCCCTTTGCCTAAGTTTTACACCAAAGCGGGACCCGAAGATTTCAGGTATGGAATGTTCCTGGCTTTTCCATTGCCCTACAATAACAATGACGTAAATGAACTAAGC
>SEYY01017719.1:52500-59719 GCA_009176605.1 Armadillidium nasatum
GGTTAGGCACTTTTCTTAACCTTTTTTGCGATGTGATGAACTATAACCCAAGGTGTAATTAAATCAGATTTGAAGCATCTCGTCCCAAAATCTTAAATAATTTTATTTCAAATTTAAAACGTAGATTATTATACCTAAAAAAGAATTACGATAAATAGTATCAACCTTACCCATAAAATAGACGTGACTTCCAATTGGCATAAATCATTTAAGGTTAAGCTTAAAATTTCCATTTCCAAAACCTTTTAAAAATTTCTTGAATTTTAGATTTTCTTACAAATCCAATCCTATTCGAAGAAATGCAGATATTCCCCCCCCCAATTTTTATTAATTAAATTATATTTATTTTACTTAAGGAGAATTATATCTTCATGTCTCTATTTAAGGTTTAGCTTATGCAATCATTTGAAAAAGTTATTCCAAAATTTGAAAATGTTATAAAAACATAAAAAACTTAGTAAGGCCGTAGTTAATAAAATTTTTCTATATATATATATATATATATATATATATAATATATATAATATATATATATATATATATATATATATATATATATATATATATATATATATATATATATATATATATATAATATGAAGCATGAGAAAACATCTGAGATAATAAATTGGTGCAGCATTCCCAGATCAAAATCAAATGATGTTCCCCTTTTTCTTCTTCGTTTCTCGGTGCAAATTCTTCAGTCGAAACCCATTCTGAGCGTCATGGGATTCTTCTCCGTTAACAGAGGATTCTCACTCTCCGTAAGTTTTAAATCTTTCATTTTTGGAGTCCCTGTAATAAATCATTTATATTTAAATATAATGGAAAGACCTGGTTCGAAAATTTTGTTGCTCCTCTTGAATTTTTTTAAAAATATTAATTTTTTATTTAATTAAATATTATGATTTTATTTTCTTCAATAAAAAAAAATATTATATATATATATATATATATATATATATATATATATATATATATATATATATATATATATATATATATAATATATATATATATATATATATATATATATATATATATATATATATATATATATATATAGGGTGTGTGTGTGTGTGTGGATTAACTTCATAACTACCACTAATTTTAACAGATTCAAAAACGTACAAATTATAGTTACAAAAAGTACAAACAAAAATAATAAATAAATTAATAAATAAATAAATAAATAATATTAATTTGCTGAATTATAATGTGATAAATAAATATTTAATAAATCGTTTAAATTTTCTTTTAAAATTATTCTGATATTTTTTTTCCTTTTCAAGTTTCTGCTAAAATATTATTCTGTAGAACTTTAAATTGAACTTTAACTTTGAATGTAATATATATATATATATATATATATATATATATATATATATATATATATATATATATATATATATATATATATATATATATATATATATATATATATATATATATATATATATATATATATATATATATATATATATATATATCTTATTTTGTACACTATTGTATTTTTTTTTATTTTCCTTTTACCTGAATAAAAGTTCTTTTGATTTGATTTGATAATAATCCTTTCTGAATATCACACAAAATCTCTAATTATTTTCTTATCTCTAACCATTCCTTATCTCTGTCCATTCCATATCTCTGACCATTCCTTATCTCTGACCATTCCTTATCTCTAACCATTCCTTATTTCTAATCATTCCTTATCTCTGACCATACCTTATCTCTAACAATTCCTTATCTCTGACCATTCCTTATCTCTAACCATTCCTTCTTCTTCCTTTCAGATGTTTGGAACCTTAAGCACTTATGTAGTAATTTTACTGCAGTTCAGAACATCAGACGATGGAAACAACTGTTGTGATATTGTTAGAAATTTTACAAATATGTCTACTATCTTCAGTGAACAGTCTTAGACTGAAATGATTTCACAATTCTTTTGATTTAATTTTAATTAAATGAAGTAGTTTGTTAGCAGTATACCTGGCACCTTTCGGAAGGGTCCAGATTTTTTCGAGGTAGTTAAATCTGGTCTTTTCTGCATTTGCGTGCAATGCTGCATTCTCAGCCCCTTCTCCAGACTTGAGGTCAATTTCAATGGGTTGAACCCCCCTCCCCCAAAATGGTGTCAGGAAAGAGCGTGAGGTCAATTTGAGCCGAGTGATTTGCATTGCAAATCAAATCTCGTTAGGTTTAGGTTCAAGTTGCCAGATTTAGCTACCTCAAAAAAATCTGGCATCCGCCGAATGTGCCAGGTATACTACTTTTGTTAATATTATTTAATGTTATATGTTAATATATTTATGAAATAATGTGTTTTATTTTTTAAATCTTTATTTGAAATTACAATAAGGAAATGGTTAAAAGAAGACTGAATAGTTTTACTTAACTTTTTTTTTTTTAAAGTTAATTAATTAATTAATTTTATTTTATTTCATTTAAATTATTTTTTTATTACATGTTATTTTTAATTTTAACAGTTACGTGAAATAATTGCAAATAGAATGAAAATTACAAAAACTTCTCTTAGTGAGTATAGAATTACATGCAGGGACGCACTCACGTACGCACCACACACACAACACACACACACACACACACACACACACACACACACACACACACACACACACACACACACACAATATTCGAACTTAGGTTTTTGACTTCTTTATTATGAATGTAAACACACTTATGATGAGAAATGAAATTTAAGAAACAGATTAACAACAAACAAACCAACAAACAATATTAATAAGCAATTTAATAATAATAATAATAATAATAATAATAATAATAATAATAATAATAATAATAATAATAATAATAATAATAATAATAAAATAATAATAATAATAATAATAATAATAATAATAATAATAATAATAATAATAAAATAATAATAATAATAATACATATTATTCTAATTATTATTATTATTTTTTTATTATTATTATTATTATTATTATTATTATTATGATTATTATGATTATTATTATTATTATTATTATTATTATTATTATTAAATTTCTAATAAAATCTATTGGAATTTTAAAACACTTTATTGGCGTCTCTCCATATCAGTCTTGCAGATGTTTTCAAAATAATCAAATCTAATGATTTGAAAACTCGAAATTTAAAATTTTGTGAATAATTTTTCAAAAATTACACACACACACACACACACACACACACACACATAATATATATATATATATATATATATATATATATATATATATATATATATATATATATATATATATATATATATATATATATATATATATATATATATATATATATATATATATTTCGATACTAACATCGTGCGTTTGGCAGGAATTAATATCATTTTAATAATTAATTAGAGAAAATGGGCATTGGGGACTGTTAGTTATTTAAAAAATAAAACAATACCCTCGTATAAGCGAGTGCTATACTATTAATGTATGGTGTGAGGGGTACTGGGTGTTCCACTTTGAAGTTTCCTACTGACTCCCATTCCTACTATATAAGCCACCTTCCCTGCCATACGTACGGAGTTGCTCTCAAAATTAAGTATTTAATCTTTTTCTAAAATACTTTGAATTTTTTAACCAATGTTTTACCACTGAAACTTATTTTTAGCCCCATTTCATACCAACGAATGAAAAAGGAACTAATGGTATAACAAAAATAATCATTTTTTTTTTAACCAAAAAAAGCAATACCGACTTTACTACAATAAGAAAAAAGAAAGTACTATTAAGACCACCTCGGGGTAAAGACCTCCCACTGCGAAAACACAGTACTCAACTTGTCGCACTTATAGTAATGGCGTCTCTTATATAAGGGTATATCACGTGACTAATCCCGATTCGTTGAGGCCAAAATTTATTATACCATGTTTCTATCTTCAATATTCGCTGCATTGAACAGAATATTGCAGTATCAGGATTTAAAAGTCTTTATTCGTAGAACACTTCGCTGGAAGAATCGTCAAGATCTGGTTTAGATGATATATGAGGCTCAGTGTTTAAAGTTACTCCAACAGTTAAAAACCTATTACGATATTTTATTAAATAGATAACAAAATAAAAATATGATTTAGTTAGCCATTAAAAACGTTTTCTTTAAATTTTTTAGAAGTGTTTAGAAGGATAACTTGTTTATATTTATTTAACATAATTTGCACAATTTATATTTGTTTATTTATGTTGGAGTTTCACGGTTCTTCAATGTAGTAGAACTTACGAGTCGAACATATTTAACTTCCCTTACATATGATTACTATTCCTGAGTGAGACATAGTAAAAGTGTTACTCTTTTTAATATAACTTTTTTTCCGGATTACCGATCAAACAGAAAATTTTTAGAAATCTAAAGAGAGAGTATAGGGATAATGGTAAAGGTAAAACTATTCTACATAGATTTTTTTTTATGTCTCAATAAAAAGAAAGTTTTAAGATAAAATCTCAAAAAAAAGAAGAAAAAAATAAAAATTTGTTTCGAATGTTGACCTCACAACTTCTTTTCAGGGATGTCAGAAATCAGTCTTATAATTTTTTAGCTATAAGCCTTACTTTCCTCTTGAGTTCCAGAGCGAAGGAGTTAAAATGTTCGAAAAAAGTAAACCTCAAAAGTTTTCATTTTTTTTCGTCTGTTGACTGAATTAGATCAAACTTTCGGGCTCTATGACTGCCCACTGACGTGCTTTTAGACGCAGCGACACTGAATTTTCTAAGTTCGAAAACGCACGATTCTTATACTATAAAATAAGGCAAAATATATTTCATTAATGCTAAAAAAAAAAAAAAAAAAAAAAAAAAAAAAAAAAAAAAAAAAAAAAAAAAAAAAAAAAAAAAAGCAGGACAGCGGAGCCGGTATATATTTTTTATCGGCTCCAATTTGGACTCCGGTTCCATCATTTAATGTACCTAGCTCCGACTTCAGTTCTATCATCTTATGATTATACAGTTTCCGAGCCTAATAAAAATATTGAAAAAAAATATATTTGAGTAAAATTGCTTACAAAAGTATTAATTTTAAAAGAAGGCCTTGTTTTAACCTCCTAAATATTGTTCACATCACGTGACCAATCTCCATTCGTGGTGGCCAAAATTTATATACTATGTTTCTATCATCAATAGATATATTTCTTTATATATTTGTGATTCGACTATGGCCTCATCTCATAATTTGCTTCATCACAATTCAGAGACCAGATTAAACCTCTTTGCTTACGTACTGTATTTGTAATGCTTAAAATTCTTATTTCATATTTCATATGACTTCAAAAGTTCAAAAGTCATCTGTAGGTGCATACTGACCCTTAATTTGATTTAATTTGACTTCATTTGACTTCACTTGGGACTATATTCCGTTTTTCTCCAACTGATATATTCCTACTATATATATATATATATATATATATATATATATATATATATATATATATTATATATATATATATATATATATATATATATAATATATATATATATATATATATATATATATAATATATATAATATATAGAAATAACAAAATAATATCTTAATTAGGAAATGGAATTTATGATGGAGAAAGAAACAAATAAATCAACCAATAGAATAAGTCTGCAACACATCATTAAATAAACATAAGGGACAGAGGAAATTTAATATACACACAAAGGAGAGAGAGAGAGAGAGAGAGAGAGAGAGAGAGAGAGAGAGAGAGAGAGAGAGAGAGAGAGAGAGAGAGAGAGAGAGAGAGAGAGAGAGAGAGAGAGAGAGAGAGAGAGATAAATCTTTGAGGAATGAAAAATCCTTCGTGTATATATATATATATAAAAAATAATAATATTATTTATATATATATATATATATATATATATATATATATAATATATATATATATATATATAATATATATATATATATATATATATATATATATATATATATATATATATATATATATATATATATATATATATACATATATATATATATATATATATATATATATATATATATAATATATATATATATATATATATATATATATATATATATATATAATATATATATATATATCTGATTTTTACAAATTGTTTTGCTTAATTTTGCTTACAATTT
Source organism: Armadillidium nasatum (assembly GCA_009176605.1). Taxonomy (NCBI): domain Eukaryota; kingdom Metazoa; phylum Arthropoda; class Malacostraca; order Isopoda; family Armadillidiidae; genus Armadillidium; species Armadillidium nasatum. The sequence goes on from SEYY01017719.1 coordinate 58,611, forward strand.
AGACAAATTCTTTATAACATTAAATAATAAAAAATTCATTTTTAAGCAAAAAATAGTATTGATTAAAATATATATATAATATATATATATTATATATATATATTATATATATATATATATATATATATATATATATATAATATATATATATATATATATATATATATATATATATATATATATATATATATATATATATATATATATATATATATATATATATATAATATATATATATATATATATTAATATATATATATATCATATAATTATATTATATTATATATCTTTTCTTTATCTATTTTTTTCAAATACACTTTCAAACGTCGTGTATTGATCATGTCAACCCTTGATTTGACTTTGGTTTCCGATTTTTCCTCCACTTCAGGCTTTGCCCACCGTAATATATATATATAGATATATATTATAATATATATATATATATATAATATATATATATATATATATATATATATATATATATATATATATATATATAATATATATATATACTGTATATATATATATATTATATATATATATATAATATATATATATATATATATATATATATATATAATATATATATATATATATACTATATACTGTATATATAATTATATATAGTATATATATATATATATATATTTATATATATATATATATATTAGGGTTGGCCGACGCACCGTGCGGTCGGCGGTGCGTGGTGCGGTCATTTGGTGCTGTGCGGTGCGGTGCGTGCGCAGTTGCATCATTTTGGTGCGGTGCGTGCGGTGCGCAAAGGAAAATTGCGGTGCGGTGCGGTGAGATTTGTGCGGCCTTGTGCGCACCGCACCGAAGTTGTGTATACTGCGATGAACATTTGTTCGTCAGATTAATATATATATATATATATATATATATATTATATATATATATATATATATATATATATATATATATATATATATATATATATATATATGAATTTTTTTTTTACATTTTCAAGGTATCCTGACAGTAACCATCCCAAGTGCAAACGTGAAAACAAGGCATCTGTGAAAATAGAAAATTTCGAAACCCAAACATTAAACATCTAGAAGCTTTTTTTCATAGAGAAGTATTGTAAT
>SEYY01017720.1:12500-15357 GCA_009176605.1 Armadillidium nasatum
AAACCCCAATTAGATAACCCCTCTCAATATCATCCCCATCTCATTCTCAACTCCAAAACGAATTCTAAAACCCTTACCTATAGAGGTGGCAACTTGACTTTCAAGAAATTATCGTCTTCTTCGCCCTCCTAATATTATCCTAGGAACACTTAACAGTTTTCAATGAGGGCCAAAATACCTAGGTCTACCGGCCAATATTATTTGCTCAAATAGACCCCTGAAATCGTGGGCAATAAAAGGGAGCATTAGATTTACAATAAAAACTAAATACAACTAAAACTCAGTAGGGGTCAATTCCCTACATTACCCCCCCTCAAGATAGTCCCTACTATCTTCACTAACCACTAACTTGAACAGACCCGCAATCATTCTTCACAATTTATTTTTTTACTTCCTATATATATCCATGGGCCGGACAACGGAAAGCCTTATTTGTCTCTTTCTTGTAAAATATTTACAAATAATAGTAATAATAATAATAATAATAATAATAATAATAATAATAATAATAATAATAATAATAATACAATAATAAATAAAAAAAACAACAATAATAGCAATTACAACAATAATAGAAGAATAACATTAATAATAATATTTTATTTTATTTTATTTTTATTTTATATTTTTCTTTTTTACTTCTTTTGTTTTGTTTTTTTTTTTTGTTTTTTTTGTTTTTTTTTTTTTTTTTTTTTTTTTTTTTTTTTTTTTTTTTTTTTTTTTTTTTTTTTTTTTTTTTTACAATTGTTAATTACATGCCGTTTCTCTTCATCCTGGTAGCTGATCGATCTCCGACTGGACTCCTACTTCCAATTGTGTTCCCATTGCTTTATAGGGATGGTTCCGTTGCTTTCTGATGCTTATTCGCAATGGTTCGCCTCACTCTTTAACAAGGGCTGCTTGTAAACGTGACACAATTACTCATCGCAGTCAATTTTATAGCCTTCACTTTGAGCGCACACGAATAAATAGTCGTTTGAGTTGAATGCAGGCCCTATTGATATTTTGAGGTATCACTTACATCTTATTTCTTTTGCCATATATCAGTTTGTCCAGCCGATTCAATTATGGCGAACATTTTTTTCCATTTTCATAAAAGAATTTCATTGTTTCGCAGAGAAATCTCCTTGGTGAAGGCAATCTGAAAAGGAAAACGCTACACGAACAAGGTAGGCACAGGTTTAAAAGCAGAGTGTGGTAAAAAGCAGCAAGGACAATTTGTTACAGGAAGAAAAATGCAAAAGAAATCAAGCAAGGTGCATCTCAGCGAAATCAAATTCAAGCAAACACTTGCCAAGGAAGCTCACACCACCTCCAACATCACTTTCCAACAACAGGCGAGACCCTTCAAAACGCTATAAGGTGTTCTTCCTAGGCCGACCACGAGGACGCCCTCGCTTAAATTCCAGGGTGCGAGCTTGGACGTTAGGTAAATCTATTGCTCTCCCCCTCGAACGTGTTACGATTCGAGCTGAAACCTCCTTCGCGCTCTCCGGCTCTACTTCCTCTCCCGACAAAGAAATTTCACTCATAGTCCAATCCTGATCCCAATTTCCGAGACAGCCCAGCATCTCTCTTTTCCTACCCTCTTCTAACTCAGCCTCCGGCTCCGGCTCGGCTCCTCCTCAATTTCCCTAAACTCTAAACGATAAAATTCTCTCGGCTTCACCCTCAATCTGTCAACTGTTGAATTGGCAAGAGCTACGCTTCCAGTTTCAACAACTTCCATGTCTGGCTGGTCGAGTTCTTCATACCGGGTGGATTCTTTTACACTTCGTAATCCTGGAGATATTTCGCTTCCACTCTCTTTAGCGAAGTCCACCTCCCTCTCTATGTCATACTCATCTAAAACTCTATATTGCGGCTCCGGTAATATTCTAGAGATATCCAGGTCTTCGTCAAACAACCCTTCATCCCAAATTTCTGTCTGAACAGCCACGTCTTTCATTGCACTCTGGCCAACCAACTGATCTCGACAAACTAAACATAAGCTTCCCAAGACTGAATCTGATGATGTATTACTCCTGATAATCAACTCTTGAAATAGGTCTCCCCACATGAAACTCACAGCCTGACGAACTCTTGAACCAAACAAATCCTTAACTCCTTTAGATAACTCTTCAACCACTCTAATCAAATCTCGGAAAGCTTTTCCAGCACTATTATTAGGAAACTTTACAGTCCTTCCATCACTGTCACTCATTAGTCGATCACCCGAGCAAGCAACTTCTCTTGTAATGCGGTAACCACCCGATCTTTTAACCCTACCTCGGTACGGATAACCTCCTCTTTCTTGAACCTTACTCAGGAAATGAAAACTATTCTGGTTTTCGTTCCTACTTTGGACACAGTAACCTCTCCTTTCTTCAACTCTATCAGAGACACAGTAGCCACCCTGGTATTGCAATCGCGGAGGATTAAATATGCCTGAAAACTCTAACTCACTATCTAAGGACTCTTCCGATTCCTCTAAAGCCACAGGAACGCCCCCACCATCCACGTCCGATGATTGAGCGGCCTTCACCTCGAGGGCATAGTAGTCCCTTAGGTATCTGGGGGGCTGAATCCACGGCTTCAAATGTCGATGATGCACTCTTTGCACCGCAGCATTCTCTATACCCAATTCCACAATCTGATATGTGACACCATTTTCATTTACTTTTTGTATTCGATATGGTCCAGAGTACTTTGCCTTCAGCTTTCGAACAGCACTTTTATCATTTGACACCTTCTTACGCAAAACTAACTGACCCAAGCGAAAGGGGCAAAAGTTTGGATGCCCTTCAACCCACTTCTCTCTTTCTTGCAATGGGATGGGAGCAACAATTCCCCTTTCATGATTCTCCTCCAATAATCG
>SEYY01017721.1:0-2500 GCA_009176605.1 Armadillidium nasatum
TATATATATATATATATATATATATATATATATATATATATATATAATATATATATATATATATATATATATATATATATATATATATATATATATATTTGACACTCGCCTCACGTTCTCCAAGCACATTCAAAATACCACCTCAGCCGCAAACAGAAAACTCAACATCCTCAAAACAGTTGCCAACACAGACATACACAACAACATACAAACCTCAATTGCAATCTACAAACAATTTATACGCCCCACCATTAACTACGCCTCCCCTGTCTGGCACCCTCTGCTCTCCAACAAAACTTAACGACACTCCAAATAACGCAAAATAAAGCCCTTCGCACCATCACCGGCTGCACACGCACAACCCCTCAACAACACCTACACAACGAAACCAAGATACTAACCCATAAGGAATCACCTCGAAATGATAGGCACCCAATTTTACGCAAAAACACGCCTACCCACACACCCATGTCACTATACTCTCCTCCAACCTACCCCACAAAGACTAACACAGCCTCCATCGTCCACCGGCGCCTTTTACAAACAGATCCTAAATCACATCCCCCTCCTCCCCCCAATACCACAACAACCAAACATATACACACTCAACTAACACATTCATACATGATCAACAGACCTCCAAACAACATCCTTAACAGACCCCCCCCCCCCGAAATAAACCCCGACTTCAACAACCTCCCAAGACACTTACAAACCTCACTTGCAAGATTGAGATGCGGGCACCACCCAAACCTACAACATTACAAACACGAAATTCAAAATAAACCAGGCAGCATCTCCCACCTGTACTAGATGCGGAATGGCCCCGGAGACCGTGAAACACTTTCTATTACGCTGTCCTTCCAACTCTCGCCCCAAACTCTTCTGGGGCATCACTTCTTTGAAAGATCTCTGGACGAGACCGACTGCGGCAGGAAGCTTCATTAGCGAAGTGTGGCCGCCTCAACATGGGTGGTCAGGGGGTGAGAAGGTAAAAAAAAAAAAAAAATAATATATATATATATATATATATATATATTATATATATATATATATATATATATATATATATATATATATATATATATATATATATATATATATATATATATATATATATATAATATATATATATATATATATATATATATATATATATATATATATATATATATATATATATATATATATATATATATATTATATATATATATATATATATATATATATATATATATATATATATATATATATATATATTATATATATATTGCCAGTAATTCAGTATTACCTTCACACTTCACAGTTTCACATATTCCAATTTGAAGTTAATAAATTGGTAAGTTATTTTTTAGAAATAAAAGCTTTTGGGCTCTTTCAGGTGAAAGTTTGGTTCGCTTTTCGTCGTAAATGAGGCCTGCTCCACTGAAAAGACGCTCACTAGCAACACTAGTTGAAGGACATGCTAAATAAGTCCTTGCCAGCTCAGCAAGAAAAGGGAAACTTTTGCAATTATCTCTCCACCAAACCAGTTGGTCTTTATCTGCCTCCAAACGTGGGAGCTTCAGAAAATTTTCAATAATCGATATTGTATCCTTTGACACTTCTGACTGTGATTCTTGCTGGAAGCTAGAAGATCTTTCATTGATTTAGCAATGCTTAAGCTAACAGATTTTGTTTCTTTTGTATCTGAGAGCTTTTGCTTTTTCTTGAAAGGCGTTATTTTAGCTGTTTCTATCTAATTTTTTACTATCCGCAGATGCGGATGCGGTTGCGGATATATAATTGCGGATATCCGCGGATGCGGATATTGGAAAAATGATGCGGATATCCGCAGTTGCGGTTGCGGATGGGGATATCCGGTCCACCTCTAATATATATATATATATATATATATATATATATATATATATATATATATATATATATATATATATATATATATATATATATATATATATATATATATATATATATATATATATATATATATATATATATATATATATATATATATATATATATATATATATATATATATATATATATATATATATATATATATATATATATATATATATATATATATATATATATATATATATATATATATATATATATATATATATATAATAAAAAGGAATATAATAAAAAAATAGTAAAAATTGCTACCCTCTGAAAAAAAACGACATCATATCAAGAATTATAAAACAACAACGGTAATTCAAGGAGGCAGTCGTTCCAAATAGACTACTTGGCAACCTGCGTACTTCATATCAAAAATAACTCAGCTATACAAATAAAAGTAAAAATCACGAATTAGGCTCTAACATGGTAGGGTGTATGAAATCATCACATAATTAATAAACAATAACGTACAAGCTTCATGCATAGCTAATATAGTACATAACCTGTAATACCATATATATATAATTTTCGCCAAAAATAAGAATCGGCAACTCCAGCAACTTCCCCAATAATGTTTTCCGAGGATTTCTTT
>SEYY01017721.1:7500-15971 GCA_009176605.1 Armadillidium nasatum
TTCAATAAACAATTAATAGTTAAAGAAAGGTTTTAATAGGTTATACTTAATTCCTGAAGATCTTGATCGTCGTGGGTTGATATAATCTTTACAACAAAACTTACATTTTCAATTTTATAAGCAACGAGGTCTAAGTTATATTTGCAAGTAACTCTAGCGTGTTCAAAAAATCGCCTAACCCAACTTATTGTTGCCATTCCTCAGGCAATCTAGTTTTTGGGGAAATTTAGATACTTCAAAGATAGACCAGTTAGATTTTCACTAAAAGGCAAATATAAAACAAAAAATAATTTTGTCTTTAAAAGCAAAATGCAAGTATTTTCTCAATAATATATAATTTCCGCCAAAAATAAGAATCGGCAACTCCAGCAACTTCCCCAATAATGTTTTCCGAAGATTACTTTTACTAACTCAAAATAAAACAAGAGAAATCGCTAGCAATATTAAATCGGTAACATGATTAATGAGGATATTAATGATAATAATAAAAGAAGGCAACAATAAAAATTGATAGTAGGTCCTAACTCTCTCTCTCTCTTAATAACGTACATGTATAAACACATGCGCGCGTACATGCACATACACAAGCGCACACACGCGCACACACACACACATACATACATATATATATATATTATATATATATATAATATATATATATATATATATATATATATATATATATATATATATAATTTTATATATTTTATTATATATATTATTATATATATATATATATATATATATATATATATATATATATATATATTATTATATATTATTATATATATATATATATATATATATATATATATATATATATATATATATATATATATATATATATATATATATATATATATATATATATATATATATATATATGCATACAGTTAGATATTTGGGTGGCATAATTAATAAATAAGAAGTATGTATCACAAAACACTCTTTCCGTAGAGAGAAATAAAAACATATACAATAAAATAAAAAAAAATGTGAGACTCGTGCTCCATACCTAAGGTAACGGGATTGCAAAAAAGATATAAGTAGGAATCTTCCTTTTTTGCTAGAAACGACCTTGGACATTCACAGGGCAAGCGGAAACGTATTTTGAAGCCGGTGGCAATGTTAGGACACTTGCGTTTTAACCAAAAAAATTGTATTATTCACAACACAAGAAAACAAATTGCTGAGCCCTATGATAAGGTCGAGGAGCGCGGAGAAGAACGTCTGCATCCCAAAATGGCTGCCAAGAAAGAGGTACAACGTGGTTCGCTTCGAGCTGTGCTCGCTGGTGAAAAATAGAACAACGCTATGCTCTAAGAAAAGCCTCCAAACTCTTTAGAGATTTTTTTAACCTGCCGGTGCCGTTGAAGCCGCCACAAAGTATAGACTGAATGTAATTCTAAATCTAGAGGTTAGAAAAATGTTACAAAGAAATGAGAAAGATAACAAAGAGAAAATCAGGAGTGAACGAAATAAGTAAAAGATAAATACAACATACAGATCAAGTCTAGCCTAAGGTCAAAAATTAGGTCTGCAAATTCAAACACCCAGGAAGTCTGGAAAATTGAATAAAATCAAGAAGGTAATATATTAATCATATATTAATATTGCTCCCGAATTAAGAAAATAGCATGAAAGAGATGAAAACACACAAAGAAATTAATAAACACAAGAATTAGGAAAATATATACGAAGTTAGGACCAATATGGCGCTGAAGATTTAAAATAAACAAAAAACATAGTCCGTCACCGAGTTGTCAGAAGGAGAAAAAGAAACACGAATTTTAGCAACTCGCTAAAATTAAAGCTTCCCGATTGGTCGAGATTAAAAAATTGCAACCTTCTGGATTGCCAGAATTCAGTCTAGAAAATTTTGGAACAGTAAAGACATTCTGTTCTCGACGTTCGTCTTGATAAGTTGAAAAGAAAAACTTGCTCTTGAGAAAATTTTGAAATTTACAATTGTATAGTAAGTTTATTAAGATAGATTTTGAACAAGGAATTTATATTCCCAAAAGTGAATATTTATTTTATCTTGCGTCCTTATTACATAGTATAACCGTTTTTTCGATAAAATCACTTACTGTTTACCGAACTCTTTGGAGTAACTTAAGTCCAGATTCGATAAGACTTACAATTTACCGAATTCTTTGGAGTAACTTACTCGTAAGTCCAGATTCAATAAGACTTTTCTACTTTACCGAACTCTTTGGAGTAACTTAATAAGTCCAGTTTCGATAAGACTCTTATTATTTACCGAACTCTTTGGAGTAATTTAATAAATCAGATTTCGATAAAACGTTTACCAGTTACCAAACTCTTTGGAGTACTTTAACAAGTCAAGTTACCTGAAACTATTACAAGTTACCAAACTCTTTAGAGTAATTCGATAAGTCAAGTGAAATAAAACTAATTATAGTGAATATTGATTAATACTAAGAAACATAATTAATTGAAACATAATTGAAATAAATTAGCCTTATTTGGACTCTGCTTCGAGTTATAAACTTAATAGTTTATATTATAAATTTATGAATTAAATGTAAATAAGTTATATTATCGATCGAAATAATAGCTTGCATTTATAGTAATTAATAACATTGAATTAAAATATTTTATATGAATTGTGAAATAAGACTGAAGTTTTGGTATTGTTTATTTTGAACCTTTTATATACCTAGTAATAATTATAAGTTAAGAATATTTTGATACTTTGAGTTGGTTTTGAAAAGTAAGTCCTTTAGACTCTTTAATAACAGGAAAACAATTTTAGGAGTTTAAACTTCTTTGGCTTGATCAATAGGCTTAAGACTTACGAATTATTTTCGGTATTCGCCGCAACTTAAAGTTATTATTGATTTAGGTTTTGTGTTTGCTTGGTGAAGTTGAATTAATTAGCGATTTCAATAACATAGAATATTTTACGAAATAGTTTGCTTTCAATATGAGTGAATTGTTTTGAATTTTCTGGAACCATTTGAGCCCGTTAAAACCTACAGTAACTTAAAATAATTTTTGCGATTTGTCCTTTGGATATTGATGCATCACGCTAAACATTTTGAATAGCTTTAATTAGTTTACATCGTAATCTCTTTGAAATAGTCTTCGAATTTCCTTCTAGTATTCGTAAGCAACGCTAAGCATTGTGAATATATTAATTAGTTTACACTTGGACATTATTGAAATAATTTTCGAAAATTTTGACATTACTAATAACGGTCAACACTTTGAATAATTTTGATTAGTTTTTATCATAATATCTTTGGAATATTTTTCGCTCTTTCTCCTTTTGATAATAGTAAACTACGCTATACATTTTTGATATTTTAATTAATTCATACCGTGAAATCTTTGAAATATTTTTGAACTTTTCCCTTCAATATTAGTGAACAATTTTTCAGTTCTACTCAATAATTTTGATTAATTAGCTAGTCATATAACTTAAAAAATATTTCTTAAATATTTTTATGAACAATATTGTACTGTTTCTGAGGGTTTTGATTATTTTTCGCATTTATATCAGTTGATATTTTTAACGTTGCCAAGTCTTTCGATTTAGTTAAAACCACAAAGCAAGTAGGGAATAGAGATTCAATTACGAAATATTACGAGTTATTAATAAACGATAAATATAAAAGATAAGGATAAAATAAACAATAAAGATAAAAGAAACAATACCCAAACTATTTTGATTAAATAAAGCAAAGTTTAAATGTTCAAGGTCCTTTAAGGTATTGATAACACTGATAGCGTTGTTTCTGGAATATATTCAGTGGAACTTGTGAGCATTATCTGGAAATAAAAGAATCTGAAATAAGATCAAGTATAAAATAAGTAAACACAACGCAACATTCGAATAAGTAATATTTCACTATACGAACAAAAGCTTAATTGTGTCGTAATATCTACTATAAGCTACGACACCGCCAATGTTCTTCGTGCAAACTTTCACCAACACATACACAGAGCACACACTCTTTCATTCCGAAAGACCTTTCAACCTGCACTCATGACTTCGTCCTTCTCGATGCTTATCGTGCTCCACTACATGCCCGATACGAGGGGCCCTTTCAGGTTTTAAATCGTCGAGAGAAAGTTTTTCTCATTCAGCGTCCTACTCGAACGGAGGTATTCTTCGATTGACAGATTGAAACCAGCAGTTTTTTTAAAGTTTTAATCCTGACCCTACGGATGACTTTCCCGAAAATTCACAGCTCCAGCGATTTACATTCCACAAATTCAGCCTGTGCCTGTTCATCATACCTCTCCATCTCTTTCACCTTCTCCTTCTTCTCCGCCTTCACCTCAAGCGGCATACAACACCGAACTTTGGCACCAACTTCTGATATAGGCTTACAGCGCCCTCCTCAGGTGTCGGTCGAACAAGATCTGGCAGACCAATCCGTTTATCAGCCCCCTTTCGTTTACGGATTGATAACCCAGATTCTTGAAGGGAGTATTGTAGTGATGAACATCCTGTCCTTATTCTGGCAACCCGGCATTAGCGATTGGCACAAGTTCAACTAAGTTTTTCGCTTTCTCTTATTTAGTCTAAAAAACAAGCGTCTTATTCTGTTGTTTTCCTTCCAAGCATGGTTTGGAATGTTTACTCACTGTTTTGTGAATATCACAACCGTTACCAGTTTATTTTTCTTCATATTAACCCGGTATTTGCGTGAGGAACATCTAAGTAATATCTAAGTTGCATCAGCATGCCTCATTCGCAGCCTACCGTCACATTGCAGTTTTACAGAGGTAAGCATTAATGTTAAGGGTTGTGTTGTTCCTTAGTTTTCCTTTTTCATTTTCTCAATTCTGTGATTATCCTATCCCAGTGTTATTCATTCAGTCCCTTTTGCTAAGGCTTGCTTATTATTTTATATATATAGGGTCCAACAAAGGCTAGAGTACCCTGCATAAAATTTCATTAGCATCACACTACTGAGCTGCACAATTACCAAGCCTTGACATTCATTCGACATCAGCTAATAGCTACAAATTGGGTCCTGATTTCTACTTCATTATTGTCCTCTTATTTCATGATTAAAGAAACTAGAATCCCAGCCTTGTTTTAATCAAGTGACCTGCCGTAACCTTCAACTAAAGAATATATACAGTATATATATATATATATATATATATATATATATATATATATATATATATATATATATATATATATATATATATATATATTATATATATATATATATATATCTCCTCCGGTGGGCAAAGGCCAGAGGTCTACCAATTTCCACCGGAGTTGGGAAAGATCTATATCATGGTCAATGGAGGCCGATGTGTCTAAAAACACGGCGTTTGAAAGTATGTAAGTCAAAGGAAGTTGGGAAAATAGATGAAGAGAGTGTGTTCCAGACTTTACCAGTAGAGTATATGTAAGATTGAGCATAGCGGTTAAGTCTAGGGTCGGAGAGTTGGACAGAGAAAGTGAGACTGTGTAGAAAGGCATGTCTTATGAGCTTTTCTCAATGGAGGAGGTATGCGATGAGAGAGTTCAGAAGAGCAGTGTCTGTTGTAATAGCGATAGTAAAGAGAGAGTGACGCAACAATTCGACGGGCAGAAAGAGATTGAAGAGAGTTAGTAAGAGCAGGAGAGTTGATGAGACGAAATGCCCTAGACTCTACCTTCTCTAGGAGAGCTGTATGTGTGGAACCACTCCAAATGTGCGAAGCATACTCCATACAGTGGCGAACAACACCCCTATACAGAGCAAGCAGTTGGGGTGGCGTGAAGTAATTCTGAAGGCGCCTCAGAATACCCAAAGACAAGTAATGTGATCTTTCCAAGAAAGATCTCGAGAAAAAGAAACACCAAGAATATTAAGAACAGATTAAGGATTGAGTAGTGTGTTTTCGAAGAAGATATCATAGTTGTGTAGAAGATTGTGTTGAGTGGAGTGATGAAGGAATTGAGTTTTTGAGGCATTGAAAACAACCATGTTCTCTCTGCCCCAATTTGAAATAAGTGAAAGATCAGAGGTTAGTTGCTCCAAGGCTACCCTTCTCGAGTTTATCAACTGCTGTTGGGTGGGACGTTTTTCAAACTGGAATGATAATGAAGAGTGGAGTCAATAATGAAAAGTAGGAAAAGTGTTGGGGATAGGACAGAACCCTGAGGAACACCACTATTATTAGATTTAAAGGAAGAACGGTGGCCATCTACAACAGCTGCTATAGAACAACCAGAAAGGAAATTGGTGAGAAGATCACAGAGAGAAAGATGGATACCGAAAGAGGGAAGTTTATAAATCAAAGCTTTGTGCCAGACTCTATCGAAGGCAACATCCCTGCGGCGGATAGCACGAGAACAAGTAGAGTTAAACCAAGGTTTATTAGGTTTAGTTGAAGGGAAAGAATATGGATTGTATGCCTCTGTGCCAGAGAGAATCACCTCGATAATGCGTTCTGCACACTCCGAGGAACCTCCCACGGATGCAATAATCATTCCATGGGAAATCGAAAAAGTACGACCGCAAGTCCGACCAGCTTGCGGCACCAAAGTGCCACAAACGTTTCCTTTCAATAGAAGGGGGTCTTTCCTGGGGAAGACTTGAAGATATAGAAGAAGATACAGAGATAAAAATGTGATTGGAGGAACCCAAAGGAGGAAAGAGTTTAACAGTATAAGAAGAAGGATTAGAAGTTAGGAAAAGGTCTAGAATGTTGGGTTCATCTCCAAGATGATCAGGGATACAAGTAGGGAGCTGCACCAACTGCTCAAGGTCATTTTGGATAGCGAAATGGAAGGCACGTTCACCATATATATATATATATATATATATATATATATATATATATATATATATATATATATATAATATATATAATAATAAAATAAAATAAATATATATATATATATATATATAATATATATATATATATATATATATATATATATATATAATATATATATATATATAATATATATATATATATATATATATATATATATATATATATATATATATATATATATATATATATATAATATATATATATATATATATATATATATATATATAGTTTGTGTGCGACTCGTCTTTCTACACAGTCTCATCCTTTCTCTGTCCAACTCTCTGACCCCAGACTTAACCGCTATGCTCAATCTTACATGTACTCTACTGGTAAAGTCTGGAACACACTTCCTTCATCTATTTTCCCAACTTCTTATGACTTAGCCACCTTCAAACGCCGTGTATCAGGTCATGTCGGCCTTTAATTAGACCATGTTCCCGACTTTCCAACCAACTCTGGTGGAATATTGGTAGGCCTCTGGCCTTTGCCCACCAGAAGTGAAATAAAAAAAATATGTATATATATATATATATATATATATATATATATATATATATATATATATATATATATATATATATATATATATATATATATATATATATATATATCTTTAGTTGAAGGTTTCACGGCAGGTCACTTGATTAAAACAAGGCTGGGATTCTAGTTTCTTTAATCATGAAATAAGAGGACAATAATGAAGTAGAAATCAGGACCCAATTTGTAGCTATTAGCTGATGTCGAATGAATGTCAAGGCTTGGTAATTGTGCAGCTCAGTATTGTGATGCTAATGAAATTTTATGCAGGGTACTCTAGCCTTTGTTGGACCCTATATGTAAAATAATAAGCAAGCCTTAGCAAAAGGGACTGAATGAATAACACTGGGATAGGATAATCACAGAATTGAGAAAATGAAATAGGAAAACTAAGGAACAACACAACCCTTAACATTAATGCTTACCTCTGTAAAACTGCAATGTGACGGTAGGCTGCGAATGAGGCATGCTGATGCAACTTAGATGAATACATTACTTAGATGTTCCTCACGCAAATACCGGGTTAATATGAAGAAAAATAAACTGGTAGCGGTTGTGATATTCACAAAACAGTGAGTAAACATTCCAGATCATGCTTGGAAGGAAAACAACAGGATAAGACTCTTGTTTTTAGACTAAATAAGGAAAAGTGAAAAACTTAGTTGAACTTGTGCCAATCGCTAATGCTGGGTTGCCAGAATAAGGACAGGATGTTCATCACTACAATACTCCCTTCAAGAATCTGGGTTATCAATCCGTAAACGAAAGGGGACTGGTAAACGGATTGGTCTGCCAGATCTTGTTCGACTGACCTGAGGAGGGCGCTGTAAGCCATTATCAGAAGTTGGTGCCAAAGTTCGGTGTTGTATGCCGCTTGAGGTGAAGGCGGAGGAGAAGGAGAAGGTGAAAGAGATGGAGAGGTATGATGAACAGGCACAGGCTGAATTTGTGGAATGTAAATCGCTGGAGCTGTGAATTTTTGGAAGTCATCCGTAGGGTCAGGATTAGACTTAAAAAAATGCTGGTTTCAATCTGTCAATTGAGAATACCTCCGTTCGAGTAGGACGCTGAATGAGAAAAACTTTCTCTCAACGATTTAAAACCTGAAAGGG
>SEYY01017722.1:5000-10471 GCA_009176605.1 Armadillidium nasatum
TATATATATATGTTTTTTTTAGCTCAAGATCAGACTCAAGTTCATGGTTTGAAGATCCTGAAGATGAAGTGATGCGAGAAGCTCTCCTGGAAATTCAAAAGGAACTCCAGAACGAAGGTATTCATTTGGATTAAGAAAATCCGTTTTCATTGACTCACTCTTAACACAAGAGGCTGGGCTCAGCGTTGGTTATTGTGATAAATTTGTGTGTATGTGTGTGTGTGCCACTTAATTCTTACATTTTTTTTGTCACGTGTGTTTTTTTGTGTTATGTAGCTTCTCAGAGATATGACATTTTTTCTTATCAGTTTCAAGTGTTTATCTAGACAAATGTACGTCGTTAGTATAATATTTAAGGATTTGCTAAAAAACAAAAACAAAAAAAAAACATTGAGAAATAATATTTAAAGAGGTGAAACTCATTTTCAATGAGAATTATTAAAATGAAGTTAGAATGACTTCCTCTCTTATCGTTATAAAAGAATTTAGTACATTATTAACTTTAGAAATTAAACACCCAAGAATGAGGCGAGGGTGCTTCCCCTTGGGTCTTTTACAGTTGACTGGTTCTGTGCCAAGATGCCGCCCCATCATATCCTAACTACTTCCTCTAAGGTCCTTTACAGTTGACTGGTTCTGTGCGAAGATGCCGCCCCATGATATCCCAACTATTTCCTCTAGGGTCCTTTACAGTTGACTGGTTCTGTGCGAAGGTGCTGCCCATCAAATCCAAACTACGTGCTCTAAGGTCTTTTACAGTTGACTGATTTTATGCAAAGGTGCTGCCCTTTGACCTCCCAACTGTTTCAGTAGTTATTTCTGAAAATAACTCCCTTACGCTCCCCTACAGCTAATTCCAGGTGAAGGTACTTTCACCTACAATTGACCTTACTTTTACCTCTCATATTCAATTTGACATTCAATTCGCAGTAACTTCATTTCGTTTTCTCCCCAAAAGAGTTTTCTTGTATTGTTTTTTTTCTCTCTTTAGTATAATTATTCAGCGTTTTTTAAGTTTTTGTATATTGGTATTAAACAAAGTTTAATATATTTTTCTCGCATGTGAATAATGTTTTGTTAATTTATATATATTTATTTTATAACTTAAAAAGCTGATTTATTTTTTTTATTTTTAATTCTTTTATTTCATCATTATTCAGGTATTTTATCATAAAAATATAAAATAAAAATATTTATACAATCATTTATTATTATTTTCTTGAGCAGTGTTTACAACCTGTTGAGGACCCCCCCCCACCCAAAAAAAAAAAAAAAATATATATATATATATATATATATATATATATATATATATATATATATATATATATATATATATATATATATATATATATATATATATATATATATATATATATATATATATATATATATATATATAATTATTATTATTATTATTATTATGATAAACAGAAGAATGGCGAATGAACGAGTTTTTCCTTCACGAATCAAAAGAATTGGACTCAAAAGTGAAACTTTTCCTGCACGACGATGTTATTTGTCCAATTTGCCAGGTTGGTTTCTTTGTTTGTTTTTGTTTTTTGTGTTTTTGTTTGTTTGTATGTTTGTTTTTTTTGTTAGTTTGTTTATTTTTTTTTTTTTGTGTTTTTTGTTTGTTTGTTTAATTAAATAAGATAGTTGAATGGAATAAAGCTGTTTGAATTTTTTTTTTTTTTTTTTTTTTGTTTTTTTTTGTTTAAAATGTTTTAGTCAGTTTTTTAACCAGGACTCTGGACCAATAATTGCTGAATCAACATATTTTGGGAATCTAAAACCAGCTTCAAAATTGTACATTAAATATTTGAAGAGTTAAAATTGTAAGATTTGCTTTGCGGAATGTACAGTGGATCATATTTAACTGAATCTAATTCTGTGCTTTTATTTAATTTGAATCACTTCTTCTTTGGGACTTTTAAATCCTACCTCTCTCTCTCTCTCTCTCTTCTTTTTGCAGAAGGGGAAACTTGAAGAGGCTGTAGTGCCGACGTTGAATCAAATCCCTACTTCCTTCGCCACACCCCCTAGGACAGCCATATGTTCAGCCAATGCATTAAAATGTTCCTGCTGCGGAGTTTTGCTTTCGAAGAACAACAAAGATGTTGGAATTACACTTGAACAGGTTTGTAACATGGGCAGAAGAATATTTGCTCGTTATTTTGCTTTGAATGACCTTTGAGGAATTTGATCAAGTCCAATGTTGGGAAGATCCTTTTCGTTTTTGATCTTTCTGAATTTTAAAACTCTTCTTTCCTAGTAATTATTATTTAAAAAAAGAAAAAAGAAACTGGAGCTGATATCATCATCATCATCATCATCATCTGCGACTAGAATGAAAAAAGTTTGCTTGCTTCGAAATTGGAATTTTAACTGTTTTAAATTAGAAACTTTTCTCAAATCTTGTGAGTTTTGAAAAGATTGATATGAAATCTGTTCCAATTCTCATGAACCTCCTCTTCAGTAGTTGAGATCACATGAGAATTGGAACAGATTTCATATCAATCTTTTCAAAACTCACAAGATTGAGAAAGGTTCCTATTTACAACAGTTAAAAATTGTTGTATTTTATACAACATAAGAAGAAAAACTTTGTTCAGAATACTAAAACTCAAAATATTTTAGTACTAACTAAAGTTCAAACGAAATGAGAACCACAATTGACTCGACTAACTAATAATAGTGTTTGTTGGTTGTGTGGTTGAAATTCTTCTGTGTTTGACTCTCCTTGAGGGTCATAGAATAATAGAGAAACTCCCACGAAAAAGCTTGCTTTTTTTTTATTTTTAATCATAATTTTAAAGTTTAAATACCTATTGAAATACCTATTTATTACTGGATTATTTTTATATTTATTTTTGTTGCAGGTTCGGAGGTGCCTCCATGATACCATCAATAACCACAACAATGGTTGTAGTAGTAGTTGTACCTTAGGCTTCAGTGTCATCGACGAGGAGAATGGTGGATCATCAAACATTTTAGTCACGTGTTCATTTTGTGACTGGATGTCATTTTTGATTTGATGTTTGTTGTGACATTCTTTATTATTATTATTATTATTATTATTATAGTTTTAATTTAAATATTGTATTAAGAAGGGTTTTTATCTATTTTTATAATAAACATTCGTTCTATTATGTTACTATTATCATTTAGAGTGATATGGCCCTTCCCACCCACCCACCCACTCCAAAAAAAAATTGCATTTTTTTTAAAATGTTGTCAAAACCGGTTTTTGACCTCTTACAGTGTCAAAAATACTTGAACTAGAGCCAAAGTACTTGGTACCCACATTCTACGCGTCATTTGAAACTCGAAAACTCTAAAGTCGTTCCTGTATCTAGAACCGTTGAGGAGATATAGCCCCTCAAACTTTAAACTTCTCATTGGTAGGAAGCCAGGTTCTTAAAAAAGGGTATAACTCAATATGGTATGTTTGTGGGCATTTAACTGAAAAACGGTAATAGATAAAAGAACGGCGAATACATTTTTAGAATCAGGGGGCAAAAGTGCTTATGTAAGCACAATATCGAGCCCATTTATCCATTTTTAACAAAGTTATAACGTGTGAAAAATTGGAATAATCAATTTTTGAAAATTTGACAAAGCCCTTTTAAAGGATCCAAGTGGTTCTTTCTTTCTCTCTCTCATACACACACACACACACACACACACACACACACACACACACACACACACACACTCATATATATATATATATATATATATATATATATATATATATATATATATATATATATATATATATATATATATATATATATATATATATATATATATATATATATATATATATATATATATATATATATTTTTTTTTTTTTTTTTTTTTTTTGAAGTTTGGCCTTAAAAGTAGTTCCCGTAACGCTGATTCCGAATATGAACGTTTCATGTTTCTACAAGCTTCCTTTCAAAAGATATTGCAGTTCCAAACAATGCTTTTTTAAAATTATACGAGAGCAGATATGTGAAATTTCTTACAATTTCTATAATATTTGAGCTAGAGCCAAAATATTTGATATGAGAATTGTACGTGTCATTTGAAACTCGAAAGGTCTCTTATGTTGTTGCACTATCTGCAAGGGTAGGCCCAAAAAATTGAAATTTGTCCTTCTTCGGCAAAAAAAACACGTAAAGTCACCCTGGTATGTTTCTCGGCCATTAACTAAAAAACGGTAATAGATAGAAGAACAGGGATTATATTTTTGAAATCAGGAGGCCCAAATGCTTATATAGGTAGAATATCAAGCCGAAGTATCCATTGATAAGAAAGTTATAAGAACTGGAACACTTATGCAAATGTTCAACGGAAAAGAATGCAGAGGTCTTAAAAAATTATTTCACAGGCAGCAAGGAGACTTCTTGTTCTTGTTTTTGTTGTTGTTGTTGTTGTTGTTGTTGTTGTTGTTGTTGTTGTTGTTGTTGTTGTTGTTGCTGCTGTTTCTACTGGTGCTGCTGCTGTTTTTGTTAAAGAGAGAGAGAGAGAGAGAGAGAGAATGCAAAAAGTTTTGAGTCTACTACTGGCTTCTTTCTCTCTTCGGAGCACAATCGAAAAAATTTAGTTCTTCCATTATTATTTTTTTATTTATTTATTTATTTATTTATTTAGTTTATTTATTTATTTATTTACTAATTTATTTATTTATTTATTTATTTACTTATTTATTTCAATTACGCTGAGAGCAAATATCAAAAAAATCTAATGTAAAGTCTAACACAATGGCTGTTGCTGCTGCATGTGCCACGTCTCCACTTTTACCGCTTCATTCATACTTATTTGTTTTATTATTTATTGTTATTACTTTTTTATTTATATTTATTTACATTGTATATTACACAGTGATGAAAAAAAGAGAGTAAATCATATTGAAAAACAAAATCTTAAACGCCACACGTTTACGTTTGGCATCTGCGCCGCCTCTCTCGAGAGAGAGAGAGCTTCGCTTCGAACGAATAATACATACGAGGAGGAGACTACGACACACAGCCTATTCAAAGACCAACATCCCGGGTACTGCTTCATTTAAACTATTATTACCCTATCTCCACAAAAAATTATGGCGGCATCTCACAACCCTACTACTACTACTACTACTCCATTTCCATTCACACTTGCTTGCTTATAGTAAAAATACACTGCCTGCCTGCCTGTCTGTCGTGTCGGCTATTATTTTTTTTTATTTTATGCAAATTTCTTTTATCATCCTATTCAAGCCATTTTGGAAGCTTAAAAAAACTTTTTTTTACTTTTTACTTTTTTTTACTTTTTTACTTTTTTTTTTTTTTTTTTTTTTTTTTTTTTTTTTTTTTTTTTTTTTGTCTGTCTGTTTGTATGGACTACTACTTCCTTCCTTCTTCCATTTTCGAATGCAATGTACCCATCTTTTAAAATATATATATATATATATATATATATATATATATATATATATATA
>SEYY01017723.1:7500-10300 GCA_009176605.1 Armadillidium nasatum
TTAATTATATTAATTAGATTAATTGTTTACAGCTTGTCCTTTGTGATAATTCCATCTCTTATATATTCACTAATTTTCTTTTTTTGCTTCAGTTTTGAGCTCGTTAGTATAGATTGCGCTTTCTCAGGGTGCCAGGTTATGTCGAAAAGTATCTAAATCTGGCAACCTATCAAGAAAAAGGTTTAACGGGATTTTGATTTTCAATTGCAAATCACTCCGCTCAAATGAACCTCACGCTCTTTCCTGACACCGTTTTGGAAGGTTTAATACTCTCGTTGTCAGCCATCTCTGTTTTGTGGAATTCTCTTCTAATTTTCTGTATTTTCTTTTCATGGAGGATTATTGAATAATTTCTGTTGAAAGCTCTATCTATGTTAATTCGCTACAACTGCTTAATTGAATTTTTTTTTCTTTCTTTCTGGTTCATTCTGAAATTTTAATTTAATCTCTGTCTTTTATTCTATTCTTTTCTCTAATTCTTTTTATTCTATCCTAAGTTTCCTATTCTTTTCTGTTATTTCTATGACAGTTTTTCAACTCGTTCTGTTCTATTTTTTCCATTCTTATCTATTCTTTAAATATTCTATACTATTTTGTTTCTATTCAATTTAACTCCTTTCATTTTATCAAATTCTATTCTATTCTATTCTATATTATTCTATTCTATTCTACTCTTTCCTTGTTATTCTTACTCTTTCTTTTCTATTTCATTTCTATTCTACGTTATTCTGTCATTCTTTCTTCTCTAATATTCCCTTCTATAATCCACATTTTTCATTTCATTTTTATCATCTCCATTTTATTCATCTTTAATTATTATTTTGATTCACTTCCAACCATTCTTTTCGCTAAATTATGTTAATTGATATTCTTTTGCAGAGAATTAAATAAAATAAAAAATACATTAAAAGAAAATATTAAATAAAATCCCATTCACATAAAAAGCAAAACAAAAATAACTTTTATGATAACGATATTAACACCACCTCAAAGCGTGTAGTAAAAGTATTTTTGCGTTGGACGGATGATAACGTCTACCCGTCACATTAATCATCATTAACGTCATATTTGGAACACCAAAACATAGACAAATTTTTGAAGAGATGAAAATAATGAATTGTCTTTTGAATTGGACGAACTGTGGTTCGAAGGTTCCTTAATTTTAATATAATTACGCCTCATTTGCGATATTAATTTTATTAATGTATAATTATTTATCAATTATATATTTTTAATTAATTATTTTATTGAATTGATTGTGTTATTTTATATATTTATATATATATATATATTATATATATATATATATATATATATATATATATATATATATATATATATATATATATATATATATATATATATATATATATATATATATATATATATATATATATGTTATATATATATATATATATATATATATATATATATATATATATATATATATATATATATATATATATATATATATATATATATATATATATATATATATATATATATATATATATATATATATATATATATATACTATATTTATTATTATTATATATTAAATTTTTATATAAAATTTAAATGAAACATTAATATTAATTCGATTAATTTAAGACCACGCCATCAAATTAATTTAAAAATAAAATAAATTAAAAATAAAACAATTATTGACTTTAATTATAAATGAATAATTTTCCATCCTCATTACGACGCATTAAATGGCTATTATAATTGTAGTAAAATTCCTTTTATATATATATATATATATATATATATATTATATATATATATATATATATATATATATATATATATATATATATATATATATATATATATATATATATATATATATATATATATATATATATATATATATGAAATTTTTAAATCTGCTATACGAGGAATCGAACTCGGACCTTAAGCTGGTAAGACAGAGTACTTTTCTGTACAACGACAGTTCAAAAGGAAATCTCATAGAGAAAGTTCATGAATAACCTGTCATGCAGAAATTCTAAAAGGACTTCCCCGACTGTTCTCTGACACAGGACAACGGTGTCATTTACTAGTTTCTCCTTATCTCTCACAGACTATTAAATATAAGTAAGTATTAAAATCACATGGCATTTTAAGTCTGCCTACCGAGGAATCGAAACTTGATCTCTAAGGTGGTAAGACAGAGAGTTACCTCTGTACCACGACTTCATTTTCAGTTCAGATATTTTAATTCTACGAACTATGTGGTTTTAATACTTACTTATATTTAATAATCTGTGTGTGTGTGTTTGTGTGTGTGAGAGAGAGAGAGAGAGAGAGAGAGAGAGAGAGAGAGAAAGAGAGAGAGAGAGAGGACAGTAACTGACCTAAGTTATCCTGTGTCAGATTGCAACCTAGGGACATCATTTGAGAACGACTGCATGAAATGTTGTTCATGATCTTTCTCTTTGAAATTTCCTTACGTACTATCGTGGTACAGAGGTAACAAACTATCTTACTAGCTTATAGGCCAGGGTTCGATTCCTTGCAAGTTTGTATATTTTAACTTTTATATTTGTGTGTGTGTGTGTGTGTGTGCTAACCTTTCACAGGTTTCAAACTTCACTGTGAAAATTCCAAGTTAAAGACCGATTTCTTCCTGGTGGGTGATAATAGGGCCTTTTTCATGATCCTTATTCAGGTTGCGTTTGGGTGGGAGGTGCCATTTTGCAAGATAACGTCACATCCAAAGGAATAAAATTTGAATATATATATATATATATATTATATATATATATATATATATACTATATATATATATATATAT
>SEYY01017724.1:0-11093 GCA_009176605.1 Armadillidium nasatum
TTCTGCCTCTAAATAATCAACTCCTAGTACACTTGAGAGCACCAATCGCTATTCTTATTCCCTGGTACTGTATCCTATCCAATTGTAAGGCTTTTTCTGCTGTTAAAGAATCATATATGAAACAGCAGTAATCGATTCGAGATCGAATGAGAGAAACATAAATATGCAATAAAATTCTTCTATCAGCACCCCAAAAGTTATTGCCAAGATATTTCAATAAAGAAATAGCTTTCTTCAGCTTTACTTTTAAGATAACGAATGTGAGGATTCCATGTTAATCCCTTATCAAAGTACAACCCAAGAAATCTATGAGATGTTTTATAGTTTATACACTTTCCATAAAGAGTCATAGAGGGAAGTATATCCACTGGACGTTTTGTGAAAATCACTGCATTTGTTTTTTCTACTGAGAATGTCAAACCCCAGGTTTCTGACCACTCCTCTAAAACAAAAAGAGCCTCCTGCAATGCTTCACTCACCAGTTGGAGATTAGAACCAGACAACCACAAGGCACTATCATCTGCATAAAGTGAATATTGTATTTGTGGTGAACACCCCACAAAAAGATCATTTATCATAATAGAAAACAATATTGGACTCAATATGCTACCCTGTGGTACACCACACTCCAGCTCAAAAACTTCTGACACAGATTGTTCCACTTGGACTTGAATTTTCCGATGTGTTAGAAATTTTTTTTAGAAATATTGGTAAATGACCTCTCAATCCCAGAGAGTGTATTTTTTTCAACAGACCATGTGTCCAAACAGTGTCATATGCCTTCGATATGTCAAGGAAAATTGCTATCATATAATTACATTTAAGGAAAGTTTCTTGAATACTTGCTTCCATGCGTACCAGGTTATCAGCTGTTGAAAACCCCTTCCTGAAACCACTCTGATATGGAGAAAGAAAATTTTTTGAATCCAACAGTATCATCATTCTACCAAGGACCATTCTTTCCATTATCTTACACAGGCAACTTGTTAGAGCAATTGGTCTATATGAGTCTTTATCAAATGCAGGTTTTCCTGGTTTCAGTATTGGAATCAACAAGGACACCCTCCAATCATCAGGAAACAAATTTTTCTTCCATAAATAATTAAAGAAATATAATAAATTCATTTTGCTGGACAAATTCAAATGTTGCAAAAAAGAATACATAACAAAGTCCCTCCCAGGAGCAGAGTTAGGCTTTGTAATACTATTAAGAGAATCCTTCAATTCCTCAAATGTAAAAGGTTTGTTATACCACGAATGCTGTCCCCCTTCAAAGTGTATTTCATGAAATTCAGACTCCACCATATGAAATACAAAAGGTTCTGTAAAGGAATGAATACTACTAGTTCTAGCAAAACTTACAGCCAACTCCTCGCATACTTGCTTGGGTGAGGTAATTATTTGTTTCTGAGGAGACCTCAAAACAATAGGAGAATTCGCTGTTGGCTTAATAAAAGCTTGGAACTCTTTTCCATACTTGTCTTAATTTTATTTTATAATTCAGAGGTTCAATCATTTTCTTAAAGGAATCCCTTTTAGCTTGCTTTTACAATGTATCTAGCCCTAGCCTTTGAGTGTTTGTAGGCAACTAAATTTTCTTCTGTAGGATTCCTTGAGAAGATTCTAAAGAGGTTATTCTTTTTCTGCAGTGCTTTCTTACAATCCAGGTTCCACCAGCATTTCAATTTTGTTTTATGAAAAGGAGAACTGCTTAATTTAAAAACTTGAGATGCCGCATTGATAATAGAGTTGGTTATATTAGATGTATTCTGATCAACTGTTAACTCTTCTTTTACCAATGGAATGTCAACTTTTTTTTTTGTATTCAGGCCATGCCTCCTCCTTTATTCTCCACCTCTCCCTCTTTCTTCCAGGACAATATGGAGTATTATATGAAATGAAAATTGGAAGATGATCACTGCCCAATGTATCAAAATAAGGACTCCACACAAATTTCCCCACCAGACCAGAAGACACCATAGTAATAACCAAGTGAGAGCCCCTACCAGTAGAGTCTGCAAAGTATGTTGCCTGTTTTGTATTAAGAACAAACAAGTTGCTCTCCAAAATGAAGTTATATAGAATCTCTCCCTTCAAATCACTTTGGGGAGATCCCCACAAAGGATGATGACAATTAAAATCTCCAAGCAGCATCAAAGGTACCGCACCCGGAAGCTGTTTTATAATATTCATCAATGAGATCTCTAAATTATGTATATTTGGTGGTAGGTAGAGATTGCAGATAATCACATTCATATTCTCCACACAAATCTGAACAGCCACTACCTCCAATTCAGTATTAAGAGGGATATGATAAGATGCAATACCAGTAGTTACTCCAATCATAACACCTCCACCGTTACAATTTCTATCTTTTCTATAAAATTTCATCCTCTTATGTACAATTTCCTTTTCTTGATTTAAATAAGTTTCTTGTAAAGCAATAATTTTAACTTTCTCTGAAGTTATCAAATGTTCCAAAAAAAATTTATTTTGCATGTATCCTCTTATATTCCATTGACAAATGGTGAATGTATCTGCCATAATCATAGTAAAGAAAGTTCTTCCTGAATATCCCTAGTATTACCAGTAGAAAGAGGATGTGTAACTGCAAGTGAAGAGGGAGAATTATGCTTAGGCCTATAATTTAGTTTCCAAGTTGGGACAAAAACGTGATTCATGATCACTTGAACATATCCACACCTCAAAGAGCCAAAACAATTCCTACTTCCATGTCCAAACCTCTGGCATTTAAAACATCTTAAAGGGTTAGGGTAATAAGGGCGAACCTCATAGGACATATAACCACATAATATTTTATCAGGTAATGTATAACCTCCAAAAGTTATTATGAGTAAACCAGTTTTGAATTTCTCTTTACCTTAAAAAATTCTTCGAACATTAGAAACATTCTGTGTAGATAGATACTCCAGAATATCATGCTCTGAAACATCCTTCAATTCTTGGGAATAAATTACCCCTTGAACAGTATTCTAAATTTTGAGCTATTGACATTTTAACCTGAAATGTACCATTAAAAATAGATGTAGTACCCATAAACTTTTTGGTTTGTTCAAAAGAACTTGTTTCAATTAGAAAACCACCAGTCCTACAATATTTACCCAGATTTAATAGGACCCCCAATCAGCTCAAGAGCTTTTTTGAATGCAATTGGATTTACCTTTGCCAAAGATTTAGACGTATCCTGTGGAGACATATATATAAATCTAGTGTATTGAGGAATCTCTTCACACTGTGACAGTAACCCATTTGTAGAGGGTTGAGAAGAATTTACAAATTCTGTCCCAGGATTAGTCCCGGATGTATTTAAAGGAATAGTGGCAGAAGAAAATCCTACAAAATCATGACGTATGCCATCACTTGATTTATCTTTAACATTAAAAGGTTGAGTATTAGATATTATTAGATATTATTTCTCAAGTTAGTTTCAGCCTGTCTAATTTCATGTAAAACATCAGTGTCCGTGCGGGCACATTCATGAGTATCAACACTAAGGGTGGAATCAATAGATTCACAAGAACTGTCAGTTTCCAAAGTCAAAACACTTTCTGAGGCCTTTCCATGAGCAGACTGGCCATCTTTAAACTTAAATTTCTTCTTTCTCTTCCCCATCTAAATTAAATTCAAAGCATCCACCAATTTGGTGAGACGCAAAAATGAATTGAATATTTTGAACAAATGGCTTTAACTAAAACTCGTACAGGTAAGTTATACATAAAATATAAATGAAACCTAAACTTGGCCTAAATAGTTTGTGTAAACTCTAATGTAGCCTAAAATCTAATAAAAGCATAAGGCACACGCCAATACCCGATCGCTGGACTTATCACTCCCGATTCATATGGTTTGGTGAATGCATCAAACTCTATTATTATTTAGTTTTCTAGCGACTTTGTTCGACTTATCATAACCTTAACTACCGAAGTTGCCGTAAAAGAGGCCTAACCTATACAAGAAGTTGCAGCGACATACAAAAGTAAAATAAAAACAGCACAAAAAATATTATATATATAATATATATATATATATATATATATATATATATATATATATATATATATATATATATATATAATATATATAATTTTAAATTTTAAAAGGAGCAGAACTACTAAAAAATTTCTAGAAGTAAAAAAAAAATATATATATATCGTTGGTTCGTTACTGAGGATAAAATATCGATATATTGGTTTTGATAATATCATCGATATTTTTTCGATACTATCGTAAAAAATATTTATATCGATATATATCGAAACTTTTTCGGCATCCCTACTATGTCATTTCTGTTGTTATTATATAATTATGCAATTTGAACTGTCTGTTTTCATTAAACTTGAAAAATTTTCTTAAAATATGACTTATTTTTATATTAATTTGGAAACCTTAAAAAATGGTTAATAGGCTGTTGACAAGAATCAGTCCTTGATAAAGCCAAGACAAATTGAAATTTCTATCAGATATCATTCAATAAAATATGTATTCTCCAGTGTTATGATTTAAAATGAGGATCTGTGCCAAATGAAAAGTTGCAGTTTCTAAGCCTATACTAAAGTCGAGTAAGCAATTTGTGTAAAGTGAACTTTTATGAAATGGCATTTGTAAGGTACTTCTGCTTTCATAGAAGATGCCAGTAGAAATTGAAATAACAAGAGTTACTTAAGAGCCCTTTCTCCAATCAAGGTGTATTTTTCGTAGACTTTGATAAGAAAACCACATTAAGCTGAAAAAAAAGAAAGGATAGACTTTTATTACTAAACATAAGTACCTCATTCTTGTAGAGAGCATCATAAGCTCTAATTGTGAGTGGTTCACTTGCTTTGAACTCTTCATGGCTTGGAGAGCAGTATTTTTATGTGCCTTGAAGGATGGCATATATCCTTCATCAGTGAGATCTGCTCTCAAAATTTTAAAAAAAAAACATCCTATGTATAGGATTAATTGCTAAATCTGTTATAATGGTATATGATCTGCAATAAAGAAATAGAATACAGAAATTTGCCTCAAGAAGAAACTAACCTGATACTTCCTTCAAAGCAGGTCTCCTTTACAGAACCTATTGAAGAATGAAACCATCAACAGCACCCAAGAAATCCTGCATGGTAGAAATAACCATTAAAGAAAATAACTGCATCCTTGCTGGCAAGTGCTCCCTCTGCTCGTGCTGAAAAATTATTTAATGCATACAAGAGTTTGTAATGTAGGTTGGAGGAAATTATATTGAAAGCAAAAAGAAAAATGAATCTTATAATTAAAAGGAGAGGTGTTGCAAGCAAAAATTTGGCACCAAAGCATAAACTAAAAGGTGAAATAAAATAAATTGTTAAAACTGATGATAACTTTAACAGTAACATAAATATTGTAAATATTTTAAAATTAGAATGATTATGTTTTGTGATTATGTAAATAATTATTACATTAATTTACCCTCATACTTTTGAAAAATAATCTTTAGTAATCCACTGTTTCACTGAATAAATAATGAGTAGACATATAAACTCGGGATTGTCTGAATGGCAGGATTTTATCTGTTTGGAGGGATGGGTTTTGCCTTTTTTTGGTAAGGTTCACTCATGAAAACAAATAAAATATTGGAAATACTAGTAAATGTAAGCATAAGGTGATATTTTTAATTTTTATCCTATTGAAACTACAAAGAAAATATATTTAAATTAATTTAACCCTAATGAAGCGCAGAAGATCACTTTTATACAAAAATCTTCAGAAATAAAAATTATACTTTAGAAAGACACGAAATACCTGACATGGATACTTTAATTTTGAATTTTTGATAACCAATATTTTGACATATCAGTAAACTGATATCAGTTTCAGCATCATTTACATTTGAATTTATAGTAAAATAAAATTTTCTACAGGAGCTCCACCTCTTGTACCCATGTGTGATAATGAAATTTTTCAAAACAAATTGATGTATTTAACATTTTTAATTTCAATCTATTTATTTCTATATTGAAATATTGGTCTATCAAATTTCAAAATGACAATATCTATCTGCAGTAATTTGCATGTTTTTCATAGTAAATTCTAATTTACATGAATTTCTTATTTTTATAGTAAAATTCTCCTCTAGTACTTCAACATATATATATATATATATATATATATATTATATATATATATATATATATATATATATATATATATATATTATAATTTATTTATTTATTTATTTATTTTATTTTTATTCACAATTTTATTTACTTAGCCATTAACAATTAATGACATTTTTTAAATATTTTTTAATATATACGTATATATATAAATGATGCCATCTCAAGCAATAAATCGACCTTCAAGAATCATTAAAGGAATTAGAAATAATGACACATGGATGGATGGATTACCTCGGTGTCGTTTATCAGGTGCTTATATATATTATATATATATATAATATATATATATATATATATTAATTATATATATATATATATATATATATATATATATATATATATGCATGTGTAAGAAATCAAGTCTTAAGTAACAAGTATTGCAATCAAGTTATCCTTTGAAGAGAAACTTTTTAGAGAAGTTTCTTTCTTAATGAAGGGCATTAGGTTGAATTTTTAATAATATAATATATTATATATATATATATATATATATATATTATATAATATATATATATATATATATATATATATATATATTATATATTTAGTATATAAAATTTTATACCGATAACCGATACCTACCTAAAATTTTTTTATACTACTACCGATACCGATACTAAAAATTGCCGATACTTACCGATACCGATACTTTACTCCAATATATATATATATATATATATATATAGTATATATTATATATATATTATATAATATATATATATATATATAATATATATATATTATATAATAATATAATATATATATATATATATAATATATATATATATATATATATATATATATATATATATATATATATATATATATATATATATATAATACAAGATGGTTAAAAATGAACGTAACATTCGTTTATGATTGTTTATTTACTCATTACAAATTTCGGTATTACCAACCAAGCACCTTTTCAAATTCAGTCTCAATACACTATATATTCATTGCAGTTTTCATTTACAATTAGTTCCTAACTATATATATATATCCAGTTATAAATTAATTTTTATTGTTGTTAATATCATTATTATCTTTATACTGTTGTTAATTTTATTATTAGTGAAATCATTATTATTATTATTATTATTATTATTGTTTTTGATTATTATTTTATTATTATTATCATCAGTGCTGTCATTGTTATTATTATTGTTATTGTGTTACTAGTATTCATTTATCATCTATCAATTATTACTATTTATTTATTCAATCTTTGTCCTATGTGCAATTTTCATGATGTAGTTAATAATAATTATCTGTTCTTTTCATTTGCAGCTCTCTGTTTATACTTAACTTTTTTGATATAGATTCTCTTGATGATGGTTCAGATGAACCGAAACGTCAGATTTAATAGCAATTATATAAATATGAGACTTTAATATAAATTTAGAAAAATATGAATAATGTAATAATTTTCAAAAGTTTTAAGACCGGTGAAAATAAACAATCATAAACTAATGTTACGTTCATTTTTAGCCATCTTGTTTTTGATAAAGATTATGCTCAATAGGAGCACAAACATATATATATATATAGGGACCGACCGGGGCTGGAATTTGTCCGGGGCCGGGGTTATGGCCAGGGTTTCCTAAAATTTGTAAAGAGGTCAAAAGCACTGAAATTTTAGGTTAAGAAAATTAGATATAAGGTTTATTTAATTGTAAGGAAGGAGTAGAATAGGCAACATTCACTTAAATTAATGATTATATGCATTTTCTCTAAAAAAAAATCAGAAAATTACAGTTTTGTATATTTAAAGTTTAAAAAAAGTACAAAAATTAAAAAAAATAATTTTTCAATTCATAATAGTGATTTAACAGTTTACCTAGGTAAGACCCAAGGTAAGTTTGAAAAATGTAAGATATAAATTATCAATTTAACCTGTATTTATACATACATTGTTATTTTATTGCCAGTATCAAACTTGTATCATTTAGCTGCATTATTTAAAATTATTATTTTGTTTATACTTTCAGTCAATATGGCTAAAAGATCAGCTTATGCAGTATTTGAATACTTTACAATGTTTCAGGATAGGCTCGAAATAGCTAAATGAACATCTGCAGTCAGAAATTAGAAGAGAATCCGGGTGCTACAAGTAAAAAAAATTTAAACCAAATTTTTTGGAGTATCTAAAATCAAAACACAAAGATGAACATTCACTAGCAGAAAAGGAGCGGTAAAAGAAACAAAAGAAAAAAAAATCTTAATTTTTTTAATTTTGTTTGAAATTTTTTTTATTATTTGACTGATTGAGCTGAAATTTTCAAAGTATGTGAATTTTTTCACGAAGTTCTGAGTTGATTTCGAGCATTTTTTTGAGTCTATAACGGTTTGAAACTTATTTGAAACTTACCCAAAGTTGAAAAAAATGAATAACTGGGTCAAACCACTGGTCCACATGAGCTGAAAATTTAGCTGAATACCTTTGCCCCAATTTCTTGCATTGGTGGGAATAGGTTTTTGATATCATGTCTAGAAAAAAGTTATAAGCACTTGAAAAAAAATTTGCAAAAATCGTACCCTTCTGGAGAAAAAATTATTTAAAAAAAATGCTACCTAATTTTTTTTATTTGTGAATATGTTTAGAAGAGGACAGGGCAACAATTTTTATTTAGTGCATTTTTAAATGCCCTTTGTTTGAAGCGAGATATAGCCTCTCAAACTTTGGGAATTTTTTAAATTTGGCCAAAAATGGACCTTTTTGAAGGCTATATCTCAAAACCAACGAATCTCATCGAATAAAGTACATAGAGGAATTTGTAGCCCCACCCCTCCTCTATACAACCAAAAATAGGAAATGTTATAGTTGTATTTTTTAAAAAAGATTTTGTCTGAAAAGGTGGATTTTTTTAGTTCAAAAAATTTTTTTTTTGGTCAGTTTTGGCTTATAACATTTTTCTATAACTCTGGGAAAAAAGTCTATTAGAGCTTTTGTAGCCCATTAATTTTGAATAAATAGTCCAACTTTCAGCTCATTCTAAAAAAGTGTTTGGCCCGCCATTCTATTGAAAAAGGGTAAAATTTCCAAAAAAAAAAAAAAAAAACTTTTAACCTAATAGACTCGGAAAAACGCAAAAAATGGACTTTTTCTACCGGTAAAAATGTATACATGAAAATTTCAGCAGAATTGCTAAAGTTTAAAAATTTTTTTTTTGTATAATTTGCATTTTAACCCCGGCCGGCACCCCGGTTTTCCCTGATTTTGCCGGGGCCCGGGGCCCTGGGGTTCATTATATATATATAATATAATATATATATATATTATATATATATATATATATATATATATATATATATATATATTATTTTTTTATTTATTATTTACAGTTATCACCACTGCCCATGGGCAGGGTCCAACTCTTGTAGGGGTATTCAAATAATAAAAAATAAAAAATCCCTCTAATTCCCACCTAAATGTGAACTATAAAGTAATTGAGATTAAATTAAGCAGGAAATACAGATGGAAAAGAATTCCATAGTAGAGGGGGGGCTCAAAAGGAGGAAGTACCACAATGGAGAAGTCTATAGTTGCCTATCCCCACACAAAATTCATATGTAGACAGTGCACTCCTTGTGCTGCGAGGATCCTGTAAAGGTAGAAGTAGGGTTGTCATTTCCCTATAGAAAAGAGAGAATGAAAGAATGTCACATCACAAAATAAAGGGTCAAGTGAATTGCAAATTTCAGAACAGTTTATAAATCTTTTAGCTTTTGATTTGACTGTATCCAAAAGTTGGGTTGAAACCTGAGCCACCCCAAATGTGAGAGCAGTAATCCATTTAAGAGTGGATGAGGCCCTTGTAGAATTGGAGTAACTGCAAAGAAGAATAAAAGCCTTATTAAAATTCCCAACTTTTTTGAGGTCACCCTAGAAGCCATTGTGATGTGAGGCTTCCAAGACTTTTTTTTTTTTTTTTTTTTTTTTTTTTTTTTGTGAAGGCCAAGGATGCTTATATTGTCAACAGGAAAGATGGGAGAACCATCGAAAGAAATTGAAAAATTAGAAGGTGTCTTTGAGAGGTAGGTTTCAGTAAGTTGAGTTTTTAAAGAGTTGAATTTCACAAGGTTGGGATAACCCAACTGGGAAATTCTATCCAGTTTAGCAAGAATGGAATCGGAAAGATTAAGACGAAAAGCAACTCTAGATAGAAAGGAAATAGCACGCTTGAAATGAGTAGAAGAATGGAGGGTCGAATTATCAGCATATGAATTGAAATAGTTAGATGACAGCTCAGATCATTAATAAAAAGTGGGAGTAGAGTAAGAGACAAGAGTCAAGACTGAACCCTGAGGAGCACCACTATTGACAGTAAAGGAGGAAGTAGTTGTCCCATCAATAACAGCTGAATTGGAACGATTAGAAAGATAGCTAAACATAAGGAAGTAAGGAGGGGGAGCTTGGAAAGCAGTGATGCATGCTATACCCAGTTAAATGCCTTAGATTTGTTAAGTGCCACCACAAGACTCCCCATAGTCCCTAAGGGCAGGAAACCACAAATCTGTTAGATAGGAAAGTATATCACCTGTAGACCTTGAACGTCAAAAGACATACTGATAATCAGAAAGAAGGATGGGATTCCAGATGATCTAAAAAAAATGAGAGTTGAAAATGGTTTCTATGATCTTAGAAGTAGCACAAGTGAGAGCCAAAAGACGATAGTTAGAAGGATCAGAGTGGCTTCCTAACGCTCATAGATCTCAAGAAGCCCATATATCTGATCAACTGTAATCTCAGGTATAGGTATGGGACATATGAGAGGAGTAGGAGGATTGCCAAAGTCGTCCAAGTGGAATTAGAGGAAAACAGAAAGCCAAAGAAATTAGCCTTTTCAATTAGAGTATTAGCAACAGAACCATCAGAACAAATAAGAGGGAGAAAGGAAGATTCACGGAAATTGTTAGAGATGTTTTTGGCAA
>SEYY01017726.1:0-13035 GCA_009176605.1 Armadillidium nasatum
CCAGTATCAATAGACCCAGCAAAAATGGATTTCTTTCCTCCATCACCACTGGTTGGCAGGTGCAAACATGTTGCAATGATTGGATGGTTGTGCACATTGGACCATCCATCTTGGATCATGGTAACTTGTTTTCCTCTGAGAAGCTCCACCATGCGAAGCTCGCATTCACCAGCAACTTCATCTAAAAGGCCTTCGCTAAGCTGGCATCTTGAGGGAGGTTGATAAGTTCCACCCCGCATCATTGTAAATAATTTCTTCATTTCTGGGTCTTCTGCAGCATTAAATGGAATATTACACGAAAAAAAGGCTCGTGCAAACTGCAAATCCAAAGCTGCTTTTAGTTTTGGTGTTGAGATCACAAAACTGTCTATCTTCACTTGCTTGGTTACAATAGTCCCCAGCGTTGATGCAGCACTTGGTCCACCTGGACTTGAGTCGGTGTGGGTGTTCTAATACTAGTTGCTGGACTGATTGATCTTGGTTATACAGGTACAGGTGATCATGATCTAGATCGATAAGGTGTTGTCAATCTACTTTGGCCCGCAGGCACAGCTGGAGCTGGTGAAAATCCAGTTGCCATTGGGTCATTCCAAGTCACTTCAACACGACAAAAACCCTGACCCCTTTCGATTTGTATAAAAAGTGGCACACTAATAGATCTTGTTGAGAAAATATGAATGGCGTTTATTGCAGGTCTCTAGCTCATACGGTTCAGAAGATATGACCTTTGAAACTTTGGTCAAAAATGCCAATTTTCAGAGAGTAGTCCGAGGTCAAAATAAAATATCTCGGCTTCTATGGCACTTAGAAGCATCGTTAAAGACCATTTAAAAGATCTTGAATAGCGGTACAACATTTATTTAGATGACTTTGACCTCGGAGGTCAAATAAAAAAATTGACCTATTGTGACCTTGACCTTGACCTTGAAAAAAAACCTCCTCTTCGATTTTTTTCAAACTTTGCTGAATTATTGTTATATATGTATATTTTAATTTTTTTAATGAATTATTTTGGTTTTGGCTTGGTTTAGAAAATATAAGCAATTTAATAAGTACAAATATCACATTTTTCACTTTTTGCGATTTTTATCTCATTCAAGTATAGTTCCAACATTTCCATTTCTCTTTCTCTCTCATATATATATATAATATATATATATATATATATATATATATATATATATATATATATATATATATATATATATATATATATATATTGTAAGGGCTGGCTGCTGCCGAGTATATTTTTCTCGTTTCAGATTGCATGGGGAATATATATATATATATATATATATATATATATATATATATATATATATATATATATATATATATATATATATATATATATATATATATATTATTGATCTTACACTTACAATGTTCACATAAAATTATCTATAGTTCACAGTACACAAGATAGCCTCTTTATATACACAAAATAAAGAAAAAAAAAGAGTAATGGCTTAAAACAACCAAAGATTTGAAAGTGGAAAGCGTTTTACTGTGAAATTTATCACACTACTGACATATTTTCTTTTCCCAAAGTGAATATTAAATTTTAAAATTTTATAAAAAAAAAATATATGATAATCTCATAAAACCATTAAGGTCTCTTATCTATATTTTCTACCTGATAGGTATAGAGATTATAACTCCAGATTAGCACTAGGCAATAAGGCCCTAGACCGGCACCTGTGAGAATTATAAATAATTACCCCAGTGCCTCACCTTAGTTTAAATGATCTAAAAATATATAATGAATTAATAATAATAACAGCAACACAAAGAATATAACCTACTCTTGAAAGAGTAATATGCCTTCTTGAAAATAACAACCTGTTTGAATAAGAATAACCTGTTTTTAATTATTGCCCGAAATGGGAACAATAGCTCATAAGACTTTTCATTAGCACAAGTGCACTCAATAAATAATAATAATAATAAAAATATTAACATGGAAGAATAACATTAACGTATCTAAACAAATAAACACGTTAACATCAATCTCCCTTCACGCTCTCCAGTCTAGGACATGGCACATGCACATTAATATTGTGGATCCCAAGCACAGTCAAAATCAAACAGCATAACAGCAAAGCAACAAGCAGGTAAGACTATATTCCTCAGAGAATACTCCCATGCAATCTGAAACGAGAAAAATATACTCGGCAGCAGCCAGCCCCTTACAATATATATATATATATATATATATATATATATATATATAATAATATATATATATATATATATATATATATATGAGAGAGAAAGAGAAAAATGGAAATGTTGAACTATACATTGAATGAGATAAAAATCGCAAAAAAGTGAAAAATGTGATATTTGTACTTATTAAATTGCTTATATTTTCTAAACCAAGCCAAAACCAAAAAAATTCATTAAAAAAATTAAAATATACATATATAACAATAATTCAGCAAAGTTTGAAAAAAATCGAAAAGGAGGTTTTTTTTCAAGGTCAAGGTCACAATAGGTCAAATTTTTTATTTGACCTCCGAGGTCAAAATCATCTAAATAAATGTTGTACCGCTATTCAAGATCTTTTAAATGGTCTTTATACGATGCTTCTAAGTGCCATAGAAGCCGAGATATTGTATTTTGACCTCGGACTACTCTCTGAAAATTGACATTTTTGACCAAAGTTTCAAAGGTCATATCTTCTGAACCGTATAAATCAATAAACGCCATTCATATTTTCTCAACAAGATCTGTTAGTGTGCCATTTTTCATAAAAATCGAAAGGGGTCACGGAAAAAATTGCCAAATTTTGGTTGAAGTGACTTGGAATGATCATCACTGCTACCTTCACCTTGGCCAATAAGTTTATATTGATCACACTTTCCCAGATGGGCTCTTACTCTTTCAATTTTGTTGCTCACCAGATTACTGCAATGGTTGCATTTTCTCTTCTTCACAGTCTTTCCATTTTCTAGAGCATTTACACACTAGAACTCTCCCCAAGCCATGTCTTTCAACCTCCCACCCCTATTCATGATTTAAGATATAGAAGCTTTTCCACCATAAAGTTCTGTTAATTGGATGCTATAATTTAATAATTATTGATTAGAAATTTAGAAACACCTGAAAATATAAAGAATATTCTTAAAACATTTGATTTTTTAAAAAGGGATAAATAAACATTTTTACATTACTGTAGACACACTCAAGTTGCATGTGTCTACAGTAATTGGAAATGAAATAGAAAAGGTATGGTACAACACTTATTTTACCAAAACCCCAGAAAAGCCCATCAATTCCCCTGGTTTTTGGTCTAAAAACCTGGGTTTTTGGCAAAAACCCACCTGGGCTGGGTTTTTCGGGAAAAAACCCGGGTTTTTGCCAACCCTGCTTGGAACACATCATTCTTCATAGGTAAACACATAGTACTTAGCTGGAGTCATGAAAGTAATATGGAAGTCACCAAACTCTGAATCAAGAATTTATTATGACTATATATATATTTTTTGCTTTCATACAAACAAGACAGAGTCATTTACATTTTGTTCCAGAACATTAGGGGGTGATTTTTCATTAAACTTTCATGCAGAGAATCTTTTTACACTGGAATCATCTGTTAAAGTTTCATAAGTCAGTATTTCTGTTTCACTCACAGGCACTACTCTATGAACTTCTGTGTTCCAGGTAAGGTCACAGCATTTTCTAACAGTGGCTTCAGTTGATTTCCAATGTCTTCAATTTCCTGATCTGAAGTATAGAAGAATGTAATACTTTTCATTTGCTGAACACAAAATTGAAAAATTTGCTCTACTGAAAGAATTTGCCTTTCAAAGATCCTTTGCAAGCTCGCACTTTTTCTACATCATTTTGTTATGGCACCTATGCCATCAGAGTCACTTTTTCCATCACTGGTAGCATAAAAGTGCCATTCACATCGCAGTTCATATGTTTTCATGTGCTGACAAAGTAAGAGAAAATTATTTTTATTTTTTACTGAGTGGGGCAGCCATCAGTAAAATAATGAAATTTTTTAATAGGAAATTTTTCCTTAATGTGAGGTATTAATGAAAGCAAAAAAAGTAGGAACTTGAATTATTGTGTCTCAAATCAAAACTTAGAAAGCAAAAACTTTTATGACTTAGTTTTGGGTCTGCTGTCTTAAAATAAAGAATAAAATATTGGACAGAACATTGGGAATTTTCTCAATGAAAACCTTGGGCAGCATCTTGAACCACAAAGCTATAGTTTTCTGAATAATTACTCCCTAATAAGTACTCTTCATACTTTAAATTTTCTTTAAGATTTTTTCTTTTGCTACCATATGATATCTTCTGAGTTTGACTAAATTTTCACTTAAATATTCTATGAAATCATCTACAGACTCTACAATATCAATAAGTCTGCATCTGTTAGAAGAAATCTGTTGTTTAAAGCATATTTCATCTCTTTGTATAATATCTAGAGATTTCATGAAAGTACGAATTCCTTCCTTACCTGAACACTGGTTGCAAATACAAATACCCATCACACAATGGATATTTGATGAGCTACAGACACTTGAAGACAAAAAATCTTTATAACAAGTTTCTAATATCTAAACCATTTAATTTTAATTTTACATTGGTGGTCAAGTACAAACACAAATAGGAATTAGTTCTAGCAGCTCCAGCTAAAATTAGCAAAGGATGAGAAACCTATGTCAGTATTTGGTTTATATTTCTTAAAATTATAATCCACAATTTCATTCTTCTATCCAGGCACATACTCAACAACTGAATACTCAAAATCACCCAAATCTTCCCAAGTCTTCTACTTTACTCATACTCTGCAGATACACTAATGGTTGGTGATTTGTAAGCACAATAAATTTAATACCATACAAAAATGGATGCAATGATTTCAAACAATACCTTAAAACAGCTAACTCTTTCAGTTATAGAGTACTTTCATTCCACCATACTAAAAGCTTTTGACACAAACAATTACTCTCTTCCTTTCTATTCCATCAAGTACCTGATCTTGCATCAAACAACTACCCATACAATATCTACTCGCATCTGTATACACTTCAAGTGGCCAAGCGCACTCACTATAATTTGGATAAAATTCAACATCTTCGCCACCTCTGCTTTTAACTTCTCAAATGCCTCAATCATTCTTTCATTCCATTTCACAACTATACTCTTCTTTTTCCAAATTCATTCAGTCAAAGGCTTTATTACACCTCAACAATCTTTCATAAATTTTCTTCCAAACTCAACCAGCCCCAGAAATTCTCAACTTTCTCACCGTTCCTAGTTCTAGGAAAATCCCTCACTCTCAGTGAATTTCTCTGCCTTTTTCAGTCCTGTTGCACTGACCTTTTGCCCTAAAAATTCCACTTCTTAAACCATTCACACTTGCCTACTTTCACTTTCACCCTTACATTCTCCAATTTTTTCAACACTTTATTTACCAATTTCAAATGTTCTTGAAAAGATTGCCATAACCAGAATATCATTAATTAATACCATCACATTCGTACAAGGAAAATCATTCATAACATTCATTCCCTTTGAAATTTCACCAAAGCATTTGCTAAACCAAAGCTCATTTCTAAACTGGTAATGCCTTTTAGCATTTGAAAATTAAGTTGCACATGTACTCTTCTCTTTCACAGGCATCTGGTAATACCCTTGCATAGGGACTGACCAGAGCTGGTTGCTTAAATTTTATAGAGGCCAAAAGCTCTAAAATTTTAGGTAAGAAAATCAGATATGTATTTAATTGAGGTCTATTTAATTATAAGGAAAGGAGTAGAATAGCCAACATTCACTTAAATTAATGTTATATGCATTTTCCCCCCCAAAAAATTCAGAAAATTACAGATTTTGTTTAATAAAACTTAAAAAAGTTCAAAAATTTTAGAAATTTTTTTTTTTCTGATTCACAATTTGTGATTCAACAGGTTTACCTAGGTAAGACCCTAAGGTCAAGTTTGAAAAAAATGTAAAATATAAAATTATCAATAAAACCTGTATTTATGCGTATCATTGCTATTTTATTATTTCAAAATTATTTTGTTTATACTTTCAGTATAAACTTCAGCAGTATGGGAGTTACTTTACAATGTCTCAGGATAGACTCGAAATAGCTAAATATAACATCTGCAGTCAGGAAATTAGAAGAGGATCTCAGGGTACCTCAGGTAAAAATTTTTCACCCAAATCTTTATGGGGGTATTTAAAATCAAAACACAAAGATGAATATTCACTAGCAGAAAAGGAGCTGTCAAAAGAAACAGAAAAAACAGTATTGTGCACAAGTTTGGGCTCCTCATTTAAGAAAAGACATAGATATGTTGGAGAGAGTACAACGTCGAGCAACAAGGATGATTTCTGGCTTTGAAAATAAGAGCTATGAAGAGAGGTTGAAGGAGTTAGGAATGTTCTCAGTTGAAAGGAGATTTCTCAGAGGGGATATGATACAAGTTTACAAAATATTTGCATCTGACAGTAATACAGAGATTGAAAAATACTTCATAGTGGACCATGGAAGAGTAACTAGAGGACATAATAAGAAAATTAAAAAGAAGCCATGCCATCTCGATCTAAGAAAAATACTCTTTCAGTAATAGAGTTGTTAATTTTTGGAATGACTTGCCACAAGAGATTGTTGACTGTGATTCTCTTGTCAAATTTAAAAAGGGGCTAGATAGATATATGGATGGTTTTGGGTATTATATAGAATAATCTGACTAAGCCAAATTGGCGGGTATATATGAATTTTTAGATCAACAGATCAACCTATGACTAAGCCTAACAGCAGTTTTTTGTAGTGGGTGATGGTTCATTGAGTATTGCATGTGTAATGGGGTTTAGTTTTTCTTTTATCTATGCATGACTATGCATGAATGAACTGATAACTAGGATGGGATAGACCTAGTCTTTCGTGCATGTATTAGTATTGTTATTGTTATTATTTGTTTGGACTGGGACAGTCTCGATAGGCCCTTGTGGCTTCTAACTGTCTCAATTTTCCTATGTTCCTATGTAGGGACTGACCGGGGCCGGGCTTACCTAAAATTTGTAAAGAGGTCAAAAGCACTGAAATTTTAGGTTAAGAAAATTAGATATAAGGTTTATTTAATTGTAAGGAAGGAGTAGAATAGCCAACATTCACTTAAATTAATGATTATATGCATTTTCTCTAAAAAAAAATCAGAAAATTACAGTTTTGTATATTTAAAGTTTAAAAAAAATACAAAAATTAAAAAAAAAAATTATTCTAATTCATAATAGTGATTTAACACGTTTACCTAGGTAAGACCCAAAGGTAAAGTTTGAAAAATGTAAGATATAAAATTATCAATTTAACCTGTATTTATACATATCATTGTTATTTTATTGCTATGTATCAAACTTGTATCATTTAGCTGCATTATTTAAAATTTTTTATTTTGTTTATACTTTCAGTCAATATGGCTAAAAGTTCAGCTTCTGCAGTATTTGAATACTTTACAATGTTTCAGGATAGGCTCGAAATAGCTAAATGTAACATCTGCAGTCAGAAAATTAGAAGAGAATCCGGGTGCTACAAGTAAAAAAATTTCAACCAAATCTTTTTGGAGTATCTAAAATCAAAACACAAAGATGAACATTCACTAGCAGAAAAGGAGCAGTCAAAAGAAACAGAAAAGAAAAAAATCTTAATTTTCTTATATTTTGTTTGAAATTTTTTTTTATTATTTGACAGATTGAGCTGAAATTTTCAAAGTATGTGAATTTTTTCACGAAGTTCTGAGTTGATTTCGAGCATTTTTTTGAGTCTATAACGGTTTGAAACTTATTTGACCCAAAGTTGAAAAAAATGAATAACTGGGTCAAACCACTGGTCCACATGAGCTGAAAATTTAACTGAATACCACTTTTGCCTCAATTTCTTGCATTGGTGGGAATAGATTTTTGATATCACGTCTAGAAAAAAGTTATAAGCACTTGAAAGAAAATTTGCAAAAATCATACCCTTCTGGAGGAAAAAATTATTTAAAAAAAAAAAGCTTCCTACTATTTTTTTTTATTTGTGAATATTGTTTAGAAGAGGAACATGGCAACAATTTTTATTTAGGGCATTTTTAAATGCCCTTTGTTTGAAGCGAGATATAGCCTCTCAAACTTTGGGAATTTTTGAAATTTGGCCAAAAATGGACCTTTTTGAAGGCTATATCTCAAAACCAACGAATCTCATTGAATAAAGTACATAGAGGAATTTGTAGCCCCACCCCTCCTCTATATACACACCAAAAATAGGAAATGTTAGAGTTGTATTTTTTTTAAAAAAGATTTTGCCTGAAAAGGTGGATTTTTTTAGTTCAAAAATTTTTTTTCTATAGTTGGTCAGTTTTTGGCTTATAACATTTTTTCTATAACTCTGGGAACAAAAGTCTATTAAAGGCTTTTGTAGCCCATATAATTTTGAATAAATAGTCCAACTTTCAGCTCATTCTAAAAAGTGGTTTGGCACCGCCATTCTATTGAAAAAGGGTAAAATTTCCACAAAAAAAAAAAAAAAAAAAAAAACTTTTAACCGTAATAGACTCGGAAAAACGCTAGAAATGGACTTTTCTTACCGGTAAAAAATCTATATACACTGAAAGTTTCAGCAGAATCAGCTGAAAATTTAAAAAAAAAATTTTTTTTTTTGTATAATTTGCCATTTTAACCCCGGCCGGTAACCCCGGTTTTCCCTGATTTTTAGCCGGGGCCGGGGTCAGTAAAAATGGGGTCGGTTCATATTCCTATGTTCCT
Organism: Armadillidium nasatum; assembly: GCA_009176605.1. NCBI lineage: Eukaryota > Metazoa > Arthropoda > Malacostraca > Isopoda > Armadillidiidae > Armadillidium > Armadillidium nasatum. The sequence goes on from SEYY01017726.1 coordinate 8,769, forward strand.
AAAAGTAAAAGGAAATACTGAAAAAATGAGAAAAAAATCTTAATTTTCTTATATATATTTTGTGAAATTTTTTTTTATTGTTTGACTGATTGAGGTGAAATATTCAGGGTATATGCATTATTTCCCAAAGTTCTAAGTTTATTTTGGGTGTTTTTTGAGTCTATAAGGGTTTGAAAGTTATTTGGACCAAACTTAAAAAACAATGAATAGCGGGGTCAAATCACTGGTCCATGTGAGCTGAAAATTTAATGGAATAATCTTAGTCCCAATTTTTTGCATTAGTGTGACAGATTTTTGATATCACATCAAGAAAAAAAAGTTATAAGCACTTGAAAAAAAATTATCGGAGAAAATAAAAAAAAAAAAAACTACTAACTTTTTTATTTTTGGATATTGTTTAGAGGAGGGAAAGTGCTACAACTTTTATTTAGTGCATTATTAAATGCCATTTATTTGAAGTGAGATATAGCCTCTCAAACTTTGAGAATTTTGAAATTTGGTCAAAAATGGTCCCTTCTTGAAAGGCTATATCTCAAAACCAAAGACTCGCATTGAATAAAGTATAGAGAGGAATTTGTAGCCCTATCCCTTCTCTATATACCATTATATAGTTGTAGTTTTAAATTTTTTTTTTGTCTGAAAAGGTGGGTTTTTTAAAAAAAATATATTTTTTTAATATTTGGTCAGTTGTGGGCTTATAACATTCTTTCTATATCTCTAGGAATAAAAGTCTGTTAGAAGCTTTTGTAGTTCATAGAATTCTGAAAATACAATCCAAATTTCAAGTCATTACGGAAAGTGGTTTAGCCCTACCATTCATTTAAAAAAGGGTCAAATTTCCCCCCCAAAAAACTTTTTAACCATTATAAACTCAGAAATGTGCTAGAAATGGAGTTTTTTTCACCCTGAAAAAAGCTATATACACTGAAAACTTAAGAATTGGCTGAAAATAAAAAAAAAAAATTTTTAAATTGGATTGTCCCCTTAATTAAGGGGACAGTCCAGTTTCAAATTTTTTTTAAAAAATTTTCAGCCAATTCTCCTGAAATTTTCAGTGTATATAGTTTTTCTCCCGGTATTAAAAAATCCATTTCTTGCATTTTTCTAAGCCTATAACTGTTAAAAAGTTTTTTTTTTGTGTGTGGAAATTTGACCCTTTTTCAAATGAATGGCAGAACCAAAGTACTTTTTGGAATGACCTGAAATTTGGACTGTATATTCAGAACTTTGAGATACAAAAGCTTGTAACAGACTTTTGTTCCCAGAGTTATAGGAAAAATGTTATAAGCCAAAAACTGACAACTATCAGAAAAAAAAAAAAAAATACACCTTTTCAGACAGAAAAAAAAAAAAAAAAAAAATTACAACTATAACATTTCTTATTTTTGGTAGATGTATAGAGGAGGGATGGGGATATAAACTTCTCTCTATTCTTTATTTGATGTGATTCGTTGATTTTGAGATATAGCATCTCAAAAAGGTCCATTTTTGACCAAATTTCAAAAATTCCCAAAGTTTGAGAGACTATATCTCTCTTCAAACAAACAGCATTTAAAAATGCACTAAATAAAAGTTGTTTCTCTGTCCCTCCTCTAAACAATATCCAAAAATAAAGAAATTAGTAGATGGCGTTTTTTTAAATAATTTTTTTCTCTGGAAGGGTACAATTTTTGAAATTTTTTTTTGTGCTTATAACTTTCTCCTAGATGTGATATCAAAAATCTGTTTCCACTAATGCAAGAAATTGGGGCTATGATTATTCAGGTAAAATTTCAGCTCATGTGGACCAGTGGTTTGACCCTGCTATTCATTTTTTTTCAACTTTGGGTCTAAATAACTTTCAAACCGCTATTTATACTCAGAAAAATGATCGAAATCAACACAGAACTTCGGGGAAAAAATGCATATACCCTGAAAATTTCATCTCAATCAGTCAAATAATAAAAAAAAATTTTCAAACAAAATTTATAAGAAAATTAAGATTTTTTCTCGTTTTTTCAATATTTTCTTTTTCTTTTCTGTTTTTTTTGACCTCTCCATTTCTGCTAGTGAATGTTCATTTTTGTGTTTTGATTTTAGATACCCCCATAAAGATTTGGTTGGTTAAAAATTTTTTACTTGGGGCACCCGGAGATCCTCTTCTAATTTCCAGGTTGCTGATGTTACATTCAACTATTTTGAGCCTATCCTGAAACTTTGTAAAGTACTCCCATACTGCTGAAGCTGAGATTTTAGCCATATTGACTGAAAGTATAAAGAAAATAATTTTGAAATAATGTAGCTTATGATGCAAATTTGATACATAGCAATAAAATAACAATGATATGGATAAATACTGGTTATATTGATAATTTCATATCTTACATTTTTTCATACTTTAACTTAGGGTCTTACATATTCAAAATTTAAAACTTTGAATAATCAATAAGTAAGGGTGATTTATTAAAAATATAAAAGAGAAATAATATAGTACTTTGTTAGATGAGTCTTTAGACTTAGTTATATTTTGATTATTAGTAAATAGTCCTTAGACTATATTTTGAAGTGAATCATTAGATCTTTTATTTATTGAAAGGAAGTCTGTAGATTTCTTTTAGTTATTAAGGGGAAGTCATTAGACTTCTGTATAAAACTCGAATTTAAGATAAAGGAGTTAATATAACTTAAGATTTGATTTAAGACTTTAAATATTTTTCGGAATTCAGCATTTATTTAGCATTTAGTGAGAATTAAGTTTAACTATTAAAAGTTAAGAATTATTTGAAGCTTATATTTTAGACATTTAATTTATTTAGTTAACTTTAATTGGATATTTACTTTTATAGTTAATATAACTTTAAGATTTGATTTAAGCCTTTAAATATTTATTGAAATTTAGCATTTATTTAGCATTTAGTGAGAACTAAGTTTAATTATTAAAAGTTAAGAATTATTTAAAGATTACATTTAAGAATTTAAATTGTTATTTACAGTTAATTGGCTTTGAGTTTAATAACTTTGAAATTATTTAATTATTTATTTGAATTTAACTTGTTTAAGACTAAAATTTAAAACTTGTTCAATAAGACCTTACAACTATTTTGAAGGATTAGTTACTTATTTAATTTTTCTTGCTTTTTATTAATTTCAATTAATTAGTTTGTTTTTTATTATTTAAGACTTAGTTAATTGGATTAGTTTACTTTTAATTTAATTTTTTTTTTTTGATTGTTTTTAATTTAAGTTTATATTTGTTCAATTAAGTTTATTAAGAATTTTTATTTAATTATTTATTTGAATTTAACTTGTTTAAGACTATAATTATTAAGGATTGGTTTACATTTAAGAATTTAAATTTAGTTATTTATAGTTAATTGGTTTTGAGTTTAATAACTTTGAAATAGCTTAATAATTTAATTATTTATTTGAATTTAACTTGTTAAGACTACAATTATTAAGGATTAGTTTACATTTAAAAATTTAAATTTAGTTATTTATAGTTAATTGGTTTTGAGTTTAATAACTATGAAATAGTTTAATAATTTAATTATTTATTTGAATTTAACTTAAGACTACAATTATTAAGGATTAGTTTACATTTAAAAATTTAAATTTGATTATTTATAGTTAATTGGTTTTGAGTTTAATAACTTTGAAATAGTTTAATAATTTGATTATTTATTTGAATTTAACTTGTTAAGACTACATTTATTAAGGATTAGTTTATATTTAAGAATTTGAAATTAGTTATTTGAAATATGTTAATGTAAACTTGAATATATTTGTATTTTAGAAATTGACATAACTTTATACTTCAGTTCTTTGTAGGATTTAAGTAACTAGTTTTAAGATTTAGGTAAAGAGCTTTGTTTATAAATTAAATTAGTTCTACTCATTTATATAAGAAATTGTAAATAGATTGATAATTGATATTTATTTATTTTTATCATTTTTCCTTTTGGAGTTTACATGGAATTGATTTCATTTTGAATAATTTTTGAGATAAGATAAAATAATACAAGGGTTTCTTAAAAGGATATTAAAATTTAAAAAATAAACAATTTAGTTAAAGAATATTGTATCTAAAATAAATCAGAAAATTTTCATAAATTAGTACAGATATTGAGTTGAGCAAAATAACAAAAAAGATAATTTATATATTTAATTGGTGATGCAAGGTTTGAAGTGTAAGTTATAAAGGTTTAGTACCTCGTCTGAATAGTAATTGTTTGAGCATTCCAAAGAGAAACAGATTAAAGATAATATTGAGTGGTAAAACACTCTGGTG